>RCUC01156832.1:0-62523 GCA_003697995.1 Taxidea taxus jeffersonii | reverse complement strand
ATATGGACTTTGTTCTGAAGTATGTTTCCTCTATATTGACTTTGACGGTTGTTACAAATGGATGTTGAATTTTGTCAAGTGCTTTCTCTGTCATACCACATGCTTTTATTCCTCTGTTCTTGTGTTGTATCACGTCTGTTTATAGACATTGAACCACCCTTGCATGCCTGGAATAATCCCACTTGATCATGGGGTGTGGTCTCTCTAATGTCGAATTCGGTTTGCTCCTATTTTGATGGAGGTGGTTACATCTATTTTATTGGGGATCTCTGCCTGTGATTTCTGAGGCGGTGTCTGGTTTTGGGATCAGGGTAATGCTGGCTCGGTAGAATGAGCCCCTCTCTCTTCATTTTTCTTGTACTTTTTTTTTTTCTTAATAGTTTGAGGAAAAAAATGTGTTAATTCTTCTTCAAATGTTCAGTAGGTTTCCCCTATGAATCCATCTGGTCCTAGATATGGGGGAGGTTTTTTTTTTTAATTCCATTAGTCAAGGTATGGCATACCATTTGTTTCTGATGTAACGTTCAGTGTTCAGTGCTTAGTTGAGCAAAATACCCAGTGCTCATCATATCACGTGCCTTCCTTACTGCCCATCAACCCGTTACCCCCCACCTCTTTTTTCACAACCTTCAGTGTGTTTCCTGGATTGAAGCATCTCCTATGGTTTGTCTCCCCCTCTGATTGCTTCCCATTCAGTTTTCCCTCCTTTCCCCTGTGATCCACTGTGCTATTTCTGATGCTCCACATATGAGTGAAACCATATGATAATCGTTTCTCTGCTTGACTTATTTCACTTAGCGTAATACCCTCCAGTTCCAACTATGTTGGTGTAAATGGCAGATAGTCATCCTTTCTGATGGCTGAGTAATATTCCACTGTATACTTGAACCACATTTTGGGGGGAGTTTTTTGATTACTGATGTAATTGCATTACTAGAAATCAGTCTATTTAGATTTTCTGTTTTTCCTTTAGTCATGGAATATTGTATATTTTCAAGAATTCGTCCACTTCTAAGTTGTCATATTTCTTGGCACCTAACTGTTTGTAGTAGTCTATTATCCTCTGTGCTGCTGTGACATGGGTAGTACTCTTTTGTGTCTGACATCATTTGGGCCATATTTTTTCTTGGTGAGTGTGGCGAAAAGTTAATCTAGTTTCTTTAGAAAGAACGAGCTATTAGTTTCATTGATTTTTTTTCTTCTCCCCTTAGTTTCTATTTCTTCCCAATCTTGATCTTTATTTCCTTCTTTTTCTAACTAACTTTGGCTTTGGTGGTTCTTTTTTTAGTTCCTCTAAACAGAATTTTAGGTTACTTATGGTTTGGCTAAACTGCCCACTTAGAACTGCTTTTGTTCCATCCCATAGATTTTGGACTGGTTTGTCTTTTTTTTTTTTTTTTTTTTCTCAATGTATATTTTGAGCAGGTGTAGCCTGTGTGTGTGTGTTTTCCAGTGTTTTGTAAATGATTTCTAGTTTCATACCATTGGGGTTGGAAAAGATGCTTAATATAATTTCAGTCTTCTAAATTTTGAGATTCGTTTTGTGACCTAACATGTAGTCTGTCCTGGGGAATATTCCAAGTGCATTTGAGAAGAATGGTATGAAGCGGTTTAGGGATGGAAAGTTCTGTATAAAGTCCATCTGGTCTAATCTATCATTCGAGGCCAATGTTCTCTTGTTGATGCTTTCTGGATTATCTAGTCATTGATGTCAATGGGATGTTGTTAAATTCCCTACTATTGTATTCCATCCATTTCTCTCAGTTACTAATTATTTTATATGTACTTAGGTGATCCTATGTTAGGTGCATAAATATTAACAATTGTTACATCCTCCTTTGGGTTGCTCTCCTTATCATGTAATGCCTTTCTTCTTGTTTTTGTTAGGTTTTTATTTTATTTTAAATTAAAATTTAAATTCAATTAACCAACAGGTAGTATGTCATTTTTTGATGTACTGTTCAATGATTCATCAGTTGCATATGACACCCAGTACTCAACAGGTGCCTTCCTTAATGCCCATGACCCAGTTACCCCATCCCCCTGTCCACCTCCCTTTCCACAACTCTGTTTCCCAGTGTCAAGAGTCTCTCATGGTTTGTCTCCCTCTCTGATTTCTTCCCAGTTTTCCCTCCCTTCCCCTATGATCTGCTACACTATTTCTTATATTCCACAAATGAATGAAACCATTCTTCTGATTGACTTATTTCACTTAGCCTAATATCCTCCAGTTCCATCCATATCTATGCAAGTGGTGGGTATTCATCTTTCTGATGGCTGAGTACTATTCCATTGTATATCTGAACCACATCTTTATCCATTCATCTCTTGACGGACAGCTCAGCTCCTTCCACAGGTTGGCCATTGTGGACATTGCAGCTATGAACATTGGGCACAGGTGTCCCTTTTCATTCCATCTGTATTTTGGGGTCCATTATATACATCCATTTTGTCTGATACAAGATGGCTCCCTCAACTTTTGGGGGGGCTCCATTTTTATGGACTATCTTCTTCCATCCCTTCACTTTCGGTCTTCAGATGAAGCGAATTTCTAGTAGGAATCAGATTGATGGCTCTTTATTCACTTAGCCACCCTGTGTCTTGTAGAGCATTGAATCCACTTATATTTAAATTACTGATACGTACTTACTACCTTTTAAAAACTTTCTGGGTGGGGTTGTTCCCTATTCCCCTCTTTTCCTTCTGATTCAGTGACTTCAGTGTTATGTGTGGATTCCTGAATTGTTTCTGTGTCTACTGCAGGGATCAATTTCATGGTTAACATGAAGTCCCTCTGTAACATCCTAGCGATACAGCGTCTATGTATAGTTGCCCCCTTAAGTTCAAGTGTGTTGTAAAATCACTAAATTTTTATTCCACCCCATCCTGTTGGTTTGTGACATAATTATGTCTTATTTTGTGTATCCATTGACTAATGAATGAAGATCTAGAAGACTCTACTGTATCGGTCTTCCAGCCCTCATGCTAGGTATGTGGGGATTGACCCACTACCCTCCCTAGGTTTACTTTTTTCTTGATCTCTAGTTACAAACTCCTATTTTTCCACTTACAGTCCTTTCAGCATTTCTTGAAAGGCGGGTTTAGTGGTGCTGAACTTCTTATTAATCACAAAAATTGTTCTCTTCAATCCCATCACCTCTTTCATCCATCTCCCCACCATTTCCCCATTCAGTAACCATCAGTTTGTTCTCTGCAGGTTTCTTTTTTTTTTTAACTTAGCATTATACTTTCTCCATCCACCCATGTGGTTGCAAATGGCAAGATTTCGCTCTTTCTTACAGCTGAAAAATATTCCATTATATATGTATATAGATATGTGTGTATATATAATGGAATATGGATTTTTCCATTATATCTATTTTTAACTTTTTGAGGAACCTCCCTTCTGTTTTCCACAGTGGCTTCACCCATTTGCATTCCCACCAACAGTGCCCGAGGGCTTCTTTTTCTCCACATCCCATGGATACCTGTTGTTTCTTGTGTTGTTAATTTTAACCATTCTGATGGCTGTGGGATGATTTCTCATTATAGTTGTAATTTGCATTTCCCTGATGAGTGATGTGGAGCATCTTTCCATGTGTCTGTTGGCCATCTGGATGTCTTTGGAGAAATGTCTGTTCATGTCTTCTCACTTTTAAGATTATCTCTTTGGGTGTTGGGTTTTATAAGTTCTTCACATATTTTGTGATACTCGTTATTGGATATGTCATTTGCAAGTGTCTTCTCCCATTCAGTAGGTTGCCTTATTTAGCTTACCTGATTGTTCCCTCTACATGCAGAAACTTTTGATTTTGATGTAGTTCCAATGGCTTACTCTTGTTCTCCTATCCCTTGCCTCAGGAGACCTATCTAGAAATCTGTGGCTATGGCTGAGTCAGAGAGATTACTACCTGAGTTCTCATCAGGATTTTTGTGGTTTCAAGTCTCACAAGTAGGTCTTTGATCCATTTTGAGTTTATTTTTTGTGTAAGAAAGTGGTCCAGTTTCATTCTTCATGTTTCTGTCCAGTTTTCTCAGCACAATTTTTTTGGAGAAAGAGTCTTTTATCCATCAGAAAGTTTTATCCCTTGCTGAAGACTAATTGATGATATAATTGGGGGTTATTTCTGGGTTTTCTAGTTTTGTGGGGTTTTGTGCCAGTACCATACTGTTTCAGTGACTACAAATTTATAGTATAATTTGAAGTCCAGAACTGTGAAGACTCCAGCTTTGTTCCCTTTCAAAATTGCTTTGGCTATTTGGGGTCCTTTGGGTTTCCATACAAACTTTTAAAATTAGCCTAGTTCTATGAAAAATGCCATTGGTATTTTGACAGGGGTTGAATTAAATCTGTAGATTGTGTTGGGTTGTATGAACATTTTAACAATCTTGCAATCTTTTTTTAATATTTTATTTATTTATCTGACAGAGAGAGATCACAAGTAGGCAGAGAGGCAGGCAGAGAGAGAGGGAGAAGAAGGCTCCCTGCTGAGCAAAGAGCCCCATGCAGGGCTCAATCCCAGGACCCTGGGATCATGACCTGAGCAAAAGGCAGAGGCTTAACCCACTGAGCCACCCGGGCGCCCCAACAACCTTGCAATCTTGAACATGGAATGTCTTTCCATTTCTTTCTGTCATCTTCCAATTCTTTTATCAGTGTCGTAGAGTTTGTGGAGTGTGGGTCCTGGTCTCTTTGGTTATGGTTATACTTGGATATTTCATTGCTTTTGGTGCAATTGTAGGTGAGATTGTTTCCTTAAATTCACTTCTGCCATGTCATTATTAGTGGATGAGAATGAAGCAGATTTGTGTACATGACTGTATCATGTGACTTTGTGGAATTCATCTGTCAATTTAGGAGTATTTTGGTGGAGTCCTTAGGGTTTTCTATGTATAGTATCATGTCCTCTGCAAATAGTGAAACCTCACTTCTTCCTTATCAATTTGGATGGCTTTTATTTCTTTCTGTTGTCTGATTGCTGAACCTAGGACTTCCAGCACTATGTTGAACAACAGTGGTGAGAGTGGACATCCCTGTCTTGTTCCACACCATAGAGGAAAAGTTCTCAGGCTCTCCCCATTAAGGGTGATGTTAGCTGTGGGGTTTACATTTAAGGCCTTTGTTAAATTGAGGAATGTTCCCTTTACTCCTACTCCAAGGTTTTTTTAAATCATGAAAGGATATTGTACTTTGTCTAAGTCCTTTCCTGCATCCATCTAAATGATTATATGCTTTTTATCCTTTTACTTACTGAAGTAATAGATGATATTCATTTATTTATGAATGTCAAACCACACTTGCATCCTGGAAATAAATCTACTTCATCATAGGGAATGATTTTTTTAACATATTGTCGGATTCAGGTTGCTAGTATTTTACCAGGATTTTTGCATCAATGGTCATCAGAGCTATTGGCCTGCAGTTCGTTCTTAGTGGTGTCTTTTTCTGGTTTTGGTATCAGGGTAATGCCTCATAGAGTGAATTTGGAAGTTTACCTTCCTATTTTTTTTTATAGTGTGAGAAGAATTAAATATTAACTCTTTAAGTGTTTGGTGGAAATCCCCTGTGCAGGCATCTGGTCCTGGATGTCGGTTTGCTGGGAAGTTGTTGATTTGAATCAGTTTCATGACTGATACTTGGTTTGTTCAAATTTTCTACTTCTTCCTGCTTCAGTTTTGATAATTTATGTATTTCTAGGAATTTATCCATGTCCTCTAAGTTGTCCAATTTGTTGGCATATAGCTTTCCATGTCATTCTCCTACAAGCCTTTGTACTTCTGTGATGTTGGTTATTTCTCCTCTTTCATTGGTGATTTGGGGTCCTTTTATCAATTTCGTGGATGTTTGCAAAGAACTTGCTCCTGGTTTTATTGATCTGTTCTCTTTTTCAGTTTCCATATCATTGATTTCTGCTCTAATCTTTATTTTTCCCTTCCTTCATTTTGTTGTTTTTGGGTTTTGCTTCTTCTAGCTTTTTTCGGTGAAAGGTTACATTGAAGGATTCTTCTTCCTTCTTGAGCTAGGCCTGTATTGCTATTTTTGGTCCATCCCAAAGATTTTGCACCAGGGTTTTCTCATTTTCAGTTGTTCACATGTAATTTATTTCTTTGATTCCCTGGTTGACCTCATTTAGTGGCATGTCATCTAACCTCCCCATATTTTGTGCTCCGTCCAGACTTTTCCTTGTGATCAGTTTCTAGTTTCATAGTGTTGTGGTCAGAAAAGATGCATGGAAAGACTCTAATCTTTGAACTTATTGAAATTTGTGTTGTGGCCTCACATGTGATCTACTTTGGAGAACATTCCACTTGCTTATGGAAAGAATGTGTATTCTGCTGTATTAGGATGGAATGTTCTGAGTATATCTACTAAATCCATCTGGTTTAGTGTGTCATTCAAAGCCACTGATTCCTTGTTTTTGTTTGGATGATTTGTCCATCACTATAAGTGAGATGTTCATGTCCCCTACCATTATTTTATTACTATTGAGTATATGTTCTGTTTGCTATTAACTGTTTTTATGAATTGGGGTGTTCCCATAATGACTGCATACATATTGACAACATTCATATCCTCTTGTTGGATTGTCACCTTTATTATTCCGTAGTGTCCTTATTTGTTTCGTAATAAGCTTTTTTTAAGTCTATTTTGTCCAATATAAGTATTGCCACCCTGATGGTGTTGTGATATCTGTAGAATTGTTTCCCCATCCCCTCATTTTCCATCTACAGGTGTCTTATGTCTGAAATGAGACTCCTGTATGCCACGTATTGATGGATCTTGTGTTTTTTTTTTAAAATCCACTCTGTCTTTTGATTGGAGCATTTAGTCCATTTACATTCAAAATAACTATCAGTACATACTTATTGCCATTTTGTTACTTTTTGTTGACTGGTAGTTTTTCTCTGATCCTTGTTTTCTTTCATGGTTTGCCAGCTTTAAGTGATAAACTTTAATTTCTTTTTATCTTTGCATATGGACAGCTGGATTTTGTCCAGTGGTTACCATTAGGTTTGTACAGAACATCTGCATATGGCAGTCTATATAAAGTTGATGGTTACTTCATTTTAAATCCATTCTTTACTCCTCCCCCTGTACACTTTACAGGTACCTCGTATCCTATTTCATATCCTTTTATTTCATGATTCTTTTGACTACTTTTTACAGAAATCCTTATTTTTAGTGCTCTTCTGTTTCTGACCTCCTTACTGTCATTTGTCTTTCATTCTCAAAGAGTTCCCTTTATTTCCTGTTGGGCTCATTTAGTGGTCATGAATTCCTTTGGTATAGGTTTGAGAAACTCTTCATCTCTCCTTCTATTCTGAGTGACAGCCTTGCTGGATAGAACATTCTTGACTGAAGGTTATTCCTTTCAGTACTCTGAATACATCATGCCACTCCCTTCTGGCCTGCCAAGTTTTGATTGAGAAATCAGCTGATGGCCTTATGGGGTTTCCCTCATATGGCACTGTCTTCTTTTCTCTTGCTGCTTTTAATTTTTCTTGGTTTTTATTGCTTTTTCCATTTTAGTTATTATGTGTCCTGGTGTATACCTCCTTGATTGATTTTGTTGGAGTATCTCCATGCCTCCTGGATTAGATACCTGTTTCCTTCCCCAGATTAGGGAAATTTTCAGCTATTATTTCTTCCAATAAATTTGAAGGACGAAATCCACCCTTTCTCTTCTCCTTCTGGAATCCCCATAATGCAAATGTTACTATGACTGATGGAGTCACTGTGTTCCTTGCATCTATTCTCACTTTACATAATGCTTTTTTTCTCTCATTCGCTCATCTTAGTTTCCTTTCCTCTGCTTGCTCTAGCCCACTGTTTTTTCCATTAAGTGTATTTTTAATTTCATTTATTGTGTTCATCATCTCTGCTTGGTGTTTTAATCTTTGTTAAGGGTCTCACTGATGTCCTCCAGTCTTTTCTCAAGTTCAGTGAGTATCTTTATGATCATTACTTTAAATTCTCCATTTAGCCTATTAATTCTGTGTCACTGAGGTCTCTTGCTGTGGATTTAATCTGTGCTTTCATTTGGGACCTATTTCTCTGTTTCCTCATTTGAAGTCTCTGTGTCTGTTTCTGTGTATGAGGAAGGTGCACTACATTTCTTGCTCTTGAAGGTAATGCTAGTATGAAGTCCTGTACTTCCCTGCAGTGTCCCCTGTCCCCCAGGGCCTGGCACCACATGCTTGTCTCTTATGTGTGCCATCTGTGCTCTGCTATTGAGTCTTAGCTTTTTTCTTTCAGTTTTCTTTAGAGGCTTGCTGTGCCTTTTGATGGCAGAATTTTGTCCCCAGCAAGGGTGGTCTACTTGCAGAATAAGACCTGCCCCTGTCACCATAATGGAGGTAGCACAAGATGCTTTTTTCAGGGGACATGGTATTGGCAGGGTTTGTGCCCATGTTCTGTGGGAGGGTTCCACAGCATCAGGGCTAAGCCAGGTGTGAATGGGAAGGATGGATCTGCTGAAGCATAGGGGTGTGGGGTGGGGTAGGCAAGTTAGGGAACCAATGTCAATGCCCCCACTCATTCCAGCAGGTGGCCTTTGGTTATGCTGGAGGGCAGTCAGGGAAATGGCACCTGCCAGTTTCTTTTGCCCTAATGGTGCCTCCCTGCCATCCCTGCCTCTCTGGTCACACTCTGAGATGAGCAAATCACGCTCCCTCCTGTCGGCCTCTGGTGTTTCCCAAACTGGGGCTCAGTTGCATCTCCATGGACTGTTGGTCATGCTGTCTCTTTAAGGCAGGACCCTGCTTCCTAACATCCTCTGGTGGTCTCAGAGCCAAGCCTATCAACTGTTTGATTTCCATACTTTAAGCCCAACTAGTTGTAAGAACTCATGACATTCATTCTCTTTCATGTTGAGAAGCAAATTTATAGAGATCCATCCTCCTTTTTGTGGACCCCTCTGTGTGGAAGTCTGTTTGTCTCCCTTTTCTGTGCCCAACAGCTCCCTCTGCACCACGGAGGGCTGTGGTCCACTGTGCCCTTCCTATCTCCTTTGATGGAGCCTTCTTTCTACCTTGAGCTGTACAGTTTGTTCTGCCAGGCTTCAAATAATTTTCTGGGTTATTTAGGCTGATGTGGTATTTACTTGTGTCCCTGGGAGCAGGTGGACTCAGGGTCTTTCTACTCCACAGGTTTCCCAACTCCCCAGTAGTGAACTCCTTTAGCTTTTGCTGCTCTCCTTATCTCCAATTTTGAGTGATGACCTTGCTGGGTAGAATATTCTTAAGTACGGGTTTTCCTTTCAGCACTTTGAATATATCCTGCCCCTCTTTCTGGACTACAAAATGTCTGTCTAAAAAATTCCACTGATAGTGGTATTGGTGGTCTCTTGTATGTAATGAGTTTTCTCTCACTGCTTATAAGAATTCCTTTGTTGGCCCTTTGAGTGTAGTGTCTCCTTGTGGATATCTTTGGGTTCATCTATTTGCAACTCTTGGCCATGGCATGTGGATTAATTTCCCACACTAGGTAAAGGTTTTCAGCCACATTTCTTCAAATAGGTTTTATTTCCCTCTCTCTCTTCTCCTTCTGGGACCCCTGTAATGTGAGTGTTAGTATATTTGATTGTCCCACATCCTTTCAAATATTAACATTTGAAAATTTTTGCCATTCCACATGGTGATTTCCAAGAGCTGGTCTTCCAGCTCACTGATGGGTTCTTCCATATCATCTAACCTGTTGATTTCCTCTAGTGTAGTTTTCAGTTATTTATTCAGCTCCAATTGGTTCTTGATATTTTGTAGAAGTTCTCACTGTGTTTATTGAGTTCACTGAGCTCTTTTGTGACCATTAGTTTGAATTTTATTGGGAGACTGAGCTCTATTTCATTTAGTTCTTTATCAGAGGTGTTGACTTCTAAACATATTTCTTTTCTCCTCATTTTGCCTATTTTTATGTAGTACGTAGATCAGTTACATTTACAGGTCTTGAAAAAGTGGGTTTATGCAGAAGGTATCCTGGGAGGCCCAGGAGTACAGCCCTCCCCAGCCCCCATCTCCCAAGCCTGGGGCTCCAGGGATGTCCCCTGAATGGCCTTCATGCACCCCCATGTTATGGATGGGCCATGATAGCTGTGGACGCACAGGCATGGGGCTCTATCCCGTGGCATGGGTGCAACAGGTACAGGGAAGCTGGGGGTGGGGCAGGCCTCCAGTGCAGCTGGCTGGGAGGTCCAGCTGGGATTGTTGCAGGGACTCTAATATGTGGGGCTGGCTCCCTGGGCAGAGGGCATTGATTCCAAATGAGGCTGCCTCCCAGAGTAGGTGGGGGACCACTAGGGACCCTCTAGCATTCCATACATCCATGATGGGACCCCTCCATGGGGTCGGCAGTGACACTTGAATTTGTTCTCAGCCTATCAGTCAGGGCTCAACTGGAGAAAGAGATCTATGTTAGGATACTTTGGGCAAGTAAGGAGCTAGCCCAATGGTGGAGGGTGTGGCAGGCCCCTGTGACATCCTGGTGCAGGATGGCAGGAAGGGCATACAGTGTGGCTGCTCATCACAAGAAGTTCATATTCTTCAGGGAGGTCAGCTGTCTGCTTAGGCACTGTTTTAGCTCTGAACCAGGACTGCAACCCATGATGTCCATCAGGGCTCTGAATCTCTCCTGGGCAGGGAAAGGCCACCCTGAAGCCATGCAGACTGAGAAATGCAAGGACCACATCCTCATGGGGGCACAGTCCCCGTTTAGCTTGCATCTCACGTTCTCCTGGATGCCATGCTCTGCCCAGTCCCAGGAAATGCAGTGCAGGGACAGTGCTCACAGGAAGCGGCAGGAGCAATGGGGCAACAGTCCTTCTCCTGCCTTGAATTTAACTTCTGCCAAAAAGGATGGGGAGGGAGCTTCTCTGAAGCCTGATTCCTGGATCTGTAGATGGTGGGTGTTAGGGATGCTCCTTTTCACATCTGCCTCTTGTTGCCTATTGTAAACTCTGTTCTCTATGCTCTGTAGGACATACTGCCACTATCTACTCTCCCCTGAATGCGGGAACATCCTTCTCACCTCTGTAATTTTGCATATTGCTGCCACTTTTGCCTGGACCATCAGGCCCCCCTCCTTTTCCTTGGCCAATTCCTTCTTGGCTTATACACAGTCTGGACCTATTTCCCTAGCTCGTTGTTGAGTGATGACCCCTACCACACACACACGTTCTGCAGCATCCTGCCCAACCCCCCACTGGGTGTTACAGACCATTCACACCGCAGGTGCTGGGACCATGTCAGGTCCTGGGGATACTGCTCAAATGGCGGGGGTGGATTCTTACTCTGAGGGGCTCATTGTCCAACTCCCTCTCCAGGCTTTGCCTCTTTCCTCATCAATACTTTCGGCTGCAGGGTGAAAGACTGACAGTAGCTTGCTCTCTCCCAGGTCATCCATTCTTGACCTGTCAATGGGAGTTGGACAGTAAGAGCTCTCCTCAGATGTGTAGTTTGAGGCTCCCCCCCGCCTCCCGCCGCAGTGGGGACTGGGTGTGCAGCTCGAAGCTTGCCTTCCATCTATTTGTTTTCTGAGTCCTGGTCTTAGGAAAGAGATCCGTTTACAGAAGCTAGAGTATTCTGTGTGGGTTCTTCAATAATAGAAATGTGAGATGACACACGAGCCTGCCAGTCCACTCTGGGGAACTGAAGACAAGTGTGCAGACTGGCATGTGAGCATTCAGAGTAGCACTAGCCCTAGCAGCCAAACGGTGCAGGAGCTCCAGCACCTTCAGGAGAGGGATAGATAAATAGCACTTTGTCCACCCATGCCAGGGAAAAGGGTGGAAGCTGTGGACTATTGGCTCACAGTGTTACAGGATTCCATTTACCCAAAATGTCCAGAAAAGGCCAATCCATAGAAAGAGAAATGGTTTTCAGGGCCTGGGAGGAGCAGAAATGTGGAATCACTGCTTGCTGCTACAGGGGTCTTGTTAGGGTGAAGAGAATATTCTGGAGCTGGATGGGGAGGATGATGGTTGTACAGTGTTGTGAACACACTGTATCACAGTGAATCCTGTGTTGGGTATACGGTTCTCCCGATGATGGGGCCATCATCCTGCCCTAGGGCACCATGCTTTTGGGTCCCGAGTGTCACAGAAGCACAGGCTGGAGGTGTGGAAAGTCCCTGTGCTCACCTGCCCCCCATGATTGGACAGTTTCTGAAAGGTTATGTAGGACTACCTGATATTCTAGCTAGAGTATCTAAAAATCCTACTTTCCCATTTTCTGGGGTTTTAGTTCCTAAATGCAAATCTCAGCCCTTCTCCTAGGTTTCTCCAGGGTTGTACCCAAACACCCCTCCACACCTTTATGCCTCAGGGTTCGGGGGCTGCAGGACCGGAGCATGGTGTCCAAGAGCTCAGTTCGTGGGAGGGCTTTCTGCCTGGCTTGCAGGCGGCCACATTTTCGCTGTGACTTTGCAGGGAGAGAGGCTTTCCTGCACCCCGGGGGCAGTTCTCCTTCTCCCTCCTGATCTAATTCTCTCCCCGAGGCCCCACCTCCTCATACCTCAGCCTTGGGGCTTAAGCTTCATATGGACTTGGAGCAGGGAGCAGGGGGCACAGTCCAGGCCCCCAGGCTTGGAATCCCCACCACTTACTGGTTTTCTTCCTGTGTTTCATGTTCAAGCACAGACTTCTGGCAGGAGTTGTGAATTTGCTCTCACCAAGGTGTGAGTGACTCCCCAGAGAGACTCCAGGGTCCTTATTTCCTGCCTGGGGTGATGTGCGGAGCCCGGCGTGTGTTCTGAATTCCCCTGAGATAGAGCACAAATGGGGGGAGGTAGCTCCATGTGTGAATTTGAGAGTCCGTGTTTACATTTCAGATGTGACATTGTTTTCAGGATGGTCATGGTTTTGTTGTTGGTCTTTACCTTTTTAAATTTTATTATTAGGATATGTTAGTCACCATACAGTATACTAGTTTTTAGTATGTAGCGTTCCATGATTCATTGTTTGCCCATAACACCCAGTGCTCCATCAATCTGTGCCCTCCTTAATAAACACCAGCAGGCTCATCCATTCCCACCCTTTCCCCCTCTGAAACCCTCTGTTTCCCAGAGTCCATAGTCTCTCATGCTTTGTCTCTTCCTCTAATTTCCCCGCCTTCCTTTTTCCCTTTCTTCTCTTAATGTCCCTTTGTTATTCCTTATTCTCCACAAATAAGTGAAACCATATGATAGTGACCTTTCTCTGCCTAATTTCACTCAGCATAATCTCCTCTAGTCCCATAGGCTTCGATGCAAAAGTTGGGTATTCATCCTTTCTGACAGAGGCGTAATATTCAATTATATATATGGACCACATCTTGTTTATCCATTTGTCCGTTGAAGGGCATCTTGGTTCTTTCCACAGTTTGGAATCTGTGGCCATTGCTGCTATGAACATTGGGGTACAGGTGGCCCTTCTTTTCACTACATCTGTATCTTTGGGGTAAATACCCAGTCGTGCAATTGCAGGGTCATAGAGAAGCTCTATTTTTAATTTCTTAAGGGATCTCCACACTGCTCTCCAGAGTAGCTGCACCAACTTGCATTCCCACCAACAATCTAGGAGGGTTCCCCTTTCTCCTCAGCCTCTCCGAAATTTGTCGTTTCCTGCCTTGTCGGTTTTTGCCATTCTAACTGGTGTAAGGTGGTATCTCAAGGTGGTTTGAATCTCCCTGATGGCTGACGGTGTTGCACATTTCTTCATGTGTCTGTTGGCGATTTGATGACTTCTTTGAAGCGTCTGCTCATGTCTTCTGCCCATTTTTGGACATTATTATTTGTTTTTTGGGGTGTTGAGTTTGAAAAGTTCTTTACAGATCTTGGATATCAGCCCGTTGCCTGTGGTGTCATTTGCCAATAGCATCTCCCGTTCTTGGGTTTCCTCTTTATTTTGTTGGCTTTTTCCTTTGCTATGTAGAAGCTTTTTTATTCTGATGAAGTCCCAGAAGTTCATTTTGACTTTTGTTTACCTTAACCTTGGAGATGTGTCTTGAAAGACATTGTTGTGACCAATGTCCAAGAGGTTACTGCCTATGTTCTCCTCTAGGATTTTGATAGATTCCTGCCCCATGTTGAGGTCTTTTATCCATTTTGAGTTTAAGTTTTAACTTTTTGCTGTATGAGTTCTAGTAGTTTGGGGGTGGAGTCTTTTGGGTTTTCCATATAAAATATCATGTCATCTGTGAAGAGAGAGTTTGGCTTCTTTTGCCAATCTGAATACATTTTATTTACTTTTGGTATCTGATTGTTATTGCTAAGACTTCTAGTACTATGATGAGGAGTAGTGGCCAGAGTGGGTATCCTTGTGTTCCTGATCTCAAAGGGAAGGCTGTCAGCTTTTCCCCATTGAGAATGATATTCGCTGTGGGTTTTTCATTGATGGATTTTATGAAATTGAGGAATGTTCCCTCTATCCCTATTCTTTGAAGTGTTTTAATCAGGAACAAATACTGTACCTTGTCAAATACTTTTTCTGCATCAATTGAGAGGACCGTGTGGTTCTTCTCTCTTCTCTTATTGATTTGTTCCATCCCATTGATTGATTTGTGAATGTTGAGCCACCCTTGCAACCCAGGGATAAATCCCACCTGGTCATGGTGGATAATCCTTTTAATGTACTATTGGATCCTATTAGCTAGGATCTTGTTGAGAATCTTGGCATCCATATTCATCAGGGATATCGGTCTGAAATTCTCCTTTTTGATGGGGTCTTTGGCTGGTTTGGGGATCATGGTAATGGTGGCTTCATAGAAAGACTCTGGAAGTTTCCCTTCTGTTTCTATTTCTTGAAACAGCTTCAGGAGAATAGGTGTTATTTCTTCTTTGAAAGTTTGATAGAATTCTCCAGGGAATCCATCAGGTCTTGAACTATTGTTTTTTGGGAGGTTTTTAAATCACTGCTTCTCTCTCGTTACTGGTTGTTGGTCGATTCAGGTTGTTAATTTCTTCCCATTTCACTCTTGGTGTTTACAGGTGTCCAGGAATGCATCCATTTCTTCTAGGTCCTGCAATTATCCTCTCTCACACAGCAAAGTAACTGCCTGTGACGGGAACCCGAGCCATCACGTGACTGAACCTTATAACTTGCCACACATTGAGGAGAGGTGGCTCTTACCCAGAAAAGACCTCCCTTAGCCTGGTCCCTGCAGCACCGTGAGGATGGCAGGAACTCTGCCATCTTCTGTTTGCCCACTGATGGGGGGCGGGTCATGGAATCGGTGCGTGCCTGGCTTGTAACTGCAGTGCCTTGCCCAGTACCTTAGAACCCCAAGGTCTTTTGAAAACCAGAGGGAATGTTTATGCTTTGTTGTCAGAATGAGGGAAGACCCCGATCTGAACTACTAGGGGGCTATGATGGGCTTTTTCCCACTTGGAGTGAGTGTGCCCACGTTTTCCTGTAGAAAGGTTCAAGGTGGAGTTCGGGGTTGCCGCCCCAGACCTCGCAGCAGCCGTGAAGGAATATAGAGCATACACCCCTTTCTAAATTCCAAGCCATTCTTGGATGTTGGAAGGTCTGACCTAAAAGCTTTGGAAGGAGGACTGCAGGTCTCTATTGTAGAGCAGTTCTGGTTCTGAGGCGTGGAGGTCACAAACTTCACACACGCTGCTAGCAGTCTGGGCCAAAAAGCCCTTAGGAGTGGAGTGTGATCTTCAGTACGTACTTGTTGCCTTGACCTCCCACCTGGGCTGGGGATTCCTCTGTGAGCTCACACCTGCACCTTGCACCTAGAGCCAGGGCATCTGAGACCCCATTTCACTCACCGTCCTGGTACCCACAGAGCCCACCTGCTGTAACACATCTCATGAGGTGGAGCTTTAATCCTCGGGTTTTCCCAGTCTCTCCCTCCCCTATTTCACTCTCAAAATGCCTGTCCCTATCCTGGACTGTTGAAATCCCTGCAGGAAGTGTAGAAGCCCCAGGAAGGACCCTCCTTTTCACAGTTGCCAGGAGGAGCCCTTCCCAGCCTCTGGAAGCCTTTTCAGCAACACTGTATCTTTTTAAACCAGGAGCTCAAAGGACCGAGTAGCAAAATGGAATGTGGTGTGTTACTCAACAAAAACTATTAAAGCAATGCATAGCGTATTTACAAGGAGGTAATTTTCTTGTGCTGATCAAAATAAATTGAAACACGTCTCTAATGAGGGCATTCTGCTCTCCACCATGCAAAAGTGAGCCACCAAGCCCATGTGAGCTGCCTGTTGCCCAGCCCAAGGAGTCACTGTCAAGATCCTCCTGTAGAAAGGGAGGAGGCTAGCTAACAAGTGTTGGTGCTTACGTGGGGGGAAACTCAGAGGATGAAAGCCACAAAACCACCTGATGTACAAGAAATCTACTAACCCCTGAAGGATGGCTGCTGACACAGGGCAGGGGCCACGTTGGAGTCCCACACTCTCCCCTCTCTGCTCCATCCTCCCCATCCAGAATCCAAGAATCTAGGAGGAACACCAGGCAGAGGCTTGGAGCATTATTTTCCCCCTGGTTTTTATCCCAGCCACATTCCTTTTTTATATATATATATATTATTTATTTATTTGATAGAGATCACAAACAGGCAGAGAGGCAGGTGGGGAGGGGGGCGGGGGCAGGAAGCATGCTCCCTGAGCTGAGCAGAGAGCCCGATGTGGGGCTCGATCCCAGGACCCTGAGATCATGACCTGAGCTGAAGGCAGAGGCTTTAACCCACTGAGCCACCCAGGCATCCCTCCCAGCCACATTCCTAAACCACAGAAATCTAGCCCAACTGGATATTGCTGCTTTCCCCCCAGCAGCATGGTTAAAAATAAGGCAAAGTTTCTTCATATAGCCATTCTCTGGCAGACCATCGTTCTACATGGACCGAAGTGTTATATCTTTTCTGTGGATTTCAACAATTTGGCTAGTCTGTGTTATATGCTTGTCTTCTAGGGGGACCCTTAAGTACAGTTAAAACTCAGACAATCAAATAAAACCCAGGAAATGCTGAGGGAGTGGAGAATTTGTGAACAGAAGCCCTTTACGTAGGTGGAATTTTGCAGGTCATTCCAGGGGATATTGGAAGATCCAGCCCATTCGATTTGCTCCTGTGAGGCTGGTGTGTATTTTTAAGTTGAACATTTAATTAAGGAAGGATCAGCACATGTTCTGTGTAATGTGGGGAGGAAAAAGATTGCATTTGAGAATTGCTCTTTGTGGTTTTATGTAGAACAAAGAAATATGTTTGAAAACTTTCCTTTTAGGACTGCATTTTCTGAAACTGCTTTTGGAAAGACTTCACTATCTTATCAGGACTTCATTAATGTAAGGTTTATGAAATAGGCAATATTTCAAAATTGTAAAACATAAAATAGGCTCAGGCACCTGACATTTGCATATAAATAGAAAAGAATTCAGATCCACATTACTAGGTAAAAGTGATTTTTCTACACTTTCATATAACCCACTAAATTAGACTTTAAAAATGTCCTTGTCATGTCGATTTTTTTTACTTCCTATTTAAACAATAAAATGGAACTCTTTTCTCAAAGAAATAGCTGCATGAGGCTTTTGAACTCTCGAGAACCTCTGTTTACTAAACTCTAGACAAATGAAGGGAATCCCGTGGGATGATGGTTTTTCCTGCGTTACTCACGGATCGCTTCCCTCTCTGAACATCTCCTCAGCCAACAGGAGCATGAGGGGGGGCACTGCCCCTCTCCTTGTTCCAGACGACTCGATGCCTCTGGAAAGCTCTGTTTTTCCAGCGTCTGCATCTCTTAGGGCTGAAACGTCTGAAGACTGTCTCCAGGTTTATCACATGCCTTGGTAGGAGGGTTCAGCCTATTCCCTCTCCTCATGGGTCATCTCGGTAAAGCTTGGTCATTTCCCCTGTCACGCCCTGGTTTCTGGTTTTGGCCCAAACATAATGACAGTGACATGGCTTTGTGCTGTGGGCTCTGTGGGCCCCAAGTCCAGTAGGGGTCTCTTGCCAGCTCTGCACACCTGGAGGCTCTGGGAGGGAATTCCTTCCTGGTTCTAGCTCAGGTCAGGGGCAGACAGTAGTTCTGCAGGGCTGGGGTCCCCCTTTGCCTGTGGGCTGCCTGCCAGGTACATTTCTTGTCTGTTTATGTTCAAACCCAGGGCGAGGATCTGCTTTGAATCTGCCTTCTGCCTCTGTTCTGCTTCAGCTGAAGAAAGTTCTCTGCTTTCAAGGGCTCATGGGATTCGACTGATCTCATGTCGATAATCAGGCATTCTCCCATCTTCTCAAGGTCCGGACCACTATTCCTATCTATAAAGCCCCTGCCCACCAATGTAATATAGCTTTTTGTGAATTCTGGGGATTAGACACTGGACTTTTTTTAGGTGTGGAGGTATTCTGCCTGTCACTCTCTACAAATCGTCTGATATTACGTCAAACCTAGTTCTGATCTGCACTTGAGGGCACCACACCACACCTCTTTCTGAATGTATTCATCGCTCTGCTTCTGCCATGGTGGTTGGCAGGACGGCCCAGGTAGCTGGGAGTGCGTCCTTCCTCCTGTGGGATTCTCGGGCATGCTCGACATTTATGTGTCCCATGCAGTCGAGTTGACCCCTGGTTCATCCCTGGGCCGCGGGGGCTGCTCAGATGCCCCACCCCATCCTTTCCTGCTATGCGGATGAGCCCGGATGTCTCTCTCCAATGCAGTTCTCGACCCTGTGTGTGCAATGCCCTCGTCCACCTGCACCCGGAGGGGGAGAAGGATCTCGGCAGGTGGTGCCTGGGGCCTCCGAAGAAGTTCAAGCTTCGCCTGGTGGTTCTCAGGGCTGAGGACCACCGTCCAGGAGCATGAGCCCTTGCTACTCAAGGTGGGCATTCTACAGGTGGTTAAGGAGGGGCTTTGCAGACTTCTGTCTGACCTTTGGGGCTGGGTTCCAACCAGATCATGGTCTGAGACCTGGAAATACTTGGGGAAACATCCTAATAGACAAGATGACGTTGCTTGTGGTGGTTTGCACAGAAGAGCAGCCTGGTGCTCCTAACAAACCGCATGGGAGTGTGGGAGCCATGCTTTGCTATTGCTGATGCCAGTGGTAATGGGGTGAGGGAGCTGTGCCCCGGGAGTGGCAGCACCCCTGCTTCCAAACCTGGTGCTCCAAACCAGACAAGAGCAGGAGTCTTGCCCTCTGTCCTGGCTCCTGTACTCAGACTGTGTGGTCTGAGGTCACGTGGCTTTGGAGGCTCCGTTTCTCCATCTGTAACATGGGTTTCACCATCACTTCTTCATTCCCATGAATAGCAAAACTGTTAGCCTTGGTGAGGGGCTTAGAACAATGCTTGTAGCAGGGCAGGAACTTTAAAACTAGATTTGCCAGAGTAACCAAAGACTGGTCTATGGTCTCAGAATCGGCTTTGTTACTGAAACCTGCAAAAACCTATCTTTGTTTTGAGAGTGAAAGTCTAGCCCACAGTCATGGGTTGAGCCAGGATTCTGGATGTGTGCAGGGTGAGAACCACCAGGTTGGGGGGCAGAGGGGGAATATGGCCATCCAACAAGGTAGCAGGGTTCATTCAGAGTCTGGGAATATTTTGGGGACACAAATGATGGTAGGATCTCCGCTAGAGGCTGCCTGGTCAAGCTTTGCACCAGGGTACAGCTCTGCTCCACGCCTGTGTCCTCTAACTTATCCCAGAAACACAACCTTGTGGATTGGATGCCTAGAAGACACTTGGATGGATGGAAGATGCTGGATGTGGGTCACGGGGTCCCCCGTGGACATTGGTGCTCCTTCATTGCCTGGCAGCCTTTTCCAAAATAATTGTAGAATGTTTACCTTGAAAAACAAAAGCCCTCGACGTCGATATTTTCATCGCATACAGATGCTTATGATGTGATTTCAGCAGGAACGGAGCAGACGGGATTCTATTCATAGTGCCCTCTATGTAAGCCAACAAGCGGGAAGTGGGCCAAGGCTTGAGAGTGTGGCAGTCTCGGAAGGTAAGAGCTCAGGATGCCGTGTCTGCTTGCTTTACTGTGTTCTGCTCTTCCCAGACACAGTGGATGCATATTTCCTAACCTGTATGATTTGCTTTTTTTTTTAAGGTAGAGAACTCTGAGTGCCCTTCATCCCAGGTTCCCTAGAGCTCCCCCTCCCAGCGTCTGCTGAGCAGGGGGGTTCCTGGCCTGGCAGAAAGCCCCCCCACACCACAGCAGGTGTTTTTTGCCCTCCTTGTACCAAAACCCCTTTCCTCGTTCCGGGATGCAACTTTTCTATTGCAGGACAGAGGAGGACTCAACAACTGTGTCTCACCATCCCCCCCAATGCCAAGTCCTGCCCCCCCCCAAGAGAAAAGACCCTGAACACAGCACTTGTGTGTCTGTCCATGTATCCTAAATTCAGTTGCTGAGGCCTGTGGGGTAGGGCAGAGTCAGCTTCCTGGCTCACTGATGCTAATCTTGGGGGGGTCAGGAGTCCTCCCAGGTGGGGTCCTGTGAGACATCTTGTCTTCTCTCCGCTTCCCTGAGCTGTGGTGGACGAGTTGGTAGGCTGGGCATACAGTGTGACGTGGCAGACACCTGCTGTGCGCTGGTCACACACCTCACCTCCTGACGGCCCTGGCTTCTCTCCGTGTGGTCTGAACTGACCTAATTCTGCGTTCTCTGTGTGATATGGGCTCTCATCACCACCCTGCACACTCGATCCCTAGATCGTCCTTGTAACTGCAAGTGTGATCCTTTGGTTCACAGCTCCTTATTTCTCCCTGATGGCCACGGTTCTGTTTCTAGGAGCTCGTTTTAGTTTTTTGTTTTTCTGGTGTGGTGGTGGTGGTGCTGTCTTGGATTCCACCTATCAGTGAGGTCCTGGTACCTGCCGTCCCCTGTGTGGCTCACTTCAGTCGGCCTCCTGTCCTCTAGGTTCACCCACATTCTTGTGTCTGGCAGGATTTCCTTCTGTTTTCATGCTGGAAGAATATTCCATTGCTCCTCTACGCCACGGCTTCTTTATCCGCGCACCTGTTGACCGACCCTCAGGAGGTTTCCGTGTCTTGGCTGTTGTGGATAAGGCTGCTATGAATGCGGGGGCTGCAGACTCGAGGGGAACCGAAAAATCTTGTTGGACAAGTGATGTCAACACAGCGGTGGAGCATTTGCATGTTAAACCTGTTCGGGCACACCTAGTGTGCAGTTACGAGTCGTTATCCGCGTTAAAGAATACTGATTATGTTTTTAGGCTGTGGTTAGCGTGGACATCTCAATACACGAGAAAGCTATCTTCAGTGCATTTCCCCTTTATCTGGCAATGCCCATGTCTATCTTTGCTTACTCATGAATAATGATTTGTTTTGAGGAAAAGTGATCAAGACTCTCCCATGATGAGAAATTCCACGTGAAGACTCCGGAGAGGACCAAAGCGAAATATGGAGTCTAGCTTTCCTGTGCTCCCGCACACGTCCACACTCTAGCCCCAAGGGCACACATATCTTGTCATGTGTGTTTGAAGTTGTGTTGAAAGGGGATAAACTGAATTAGTGTTTGTTGAGCCAGGGGACTTCTGGCATGAATTATGCATCATCCACGTAAGCTATGAAAGCTAAAAGTACAAATAAGTAAATGTCACATCTGAGTTCTCCTCAAAGAGCACTCTGATGTGGAGTGTACTATGGACATAAATACTGTGACCATTTTAAATGTCAAAGAATGCAAAACTTACCCTGCATACATACAAATTTCTCTTTCCCTCCCTCCCCGGGATCTGCATGCAATATTCATGAAGACCAGCATTAGTGAACTAATTTAGAAAACTCCGTGATTTTGTCCCATGATGTTTAAATGAGAGTAATCCATTTTGTGGCCATGACTTAGGTACTAAATCGAGACCCACCAGCATTGCAGGAAAAGTTGGTGTGTTCGTTATGTCTACAATGAACCATCAGGACCTACCATGATAAACTAGTTTCATACAAGGCTTACTTAAATGTGAATTCTAAGTCTTTGGCTTTGCTGGGGATACTGGAGTGAAAAAAAAAATCCCAATATTCGGGAGGCTTTTATCATCCTTGGTTTAATCCTCAAAAGGTCACACCATGACTTCCTATTTTCCCTAAGGATTGGGATTGCCTTCCCAATGGAATGGTGCTTGGTAGAGATAGGCAAGGGAGCTGGTGTATTTCAGAGGGAAGATTTGAAAAACTAAGAGGAAAGCAGATCCCTGCCAAAGAGATGGTCATGTCCCAGACCTAGAGGTACCTGCAAACCTGGCTGTGGATGGGTCGTTCTAGGAGCAAAGGCCCTCTTAAGGAATCCTGTCCACCTAGGCATTTGTAATGGCGGGGGTAAGGCCATGCCCTGGGATTGAGCCTCAAAGTTAATCCCAACCTTTGCTTTTCCATCCAGTGACCTACTGATTACTTGTGATACAGGCCAAGGTGACTGTGCTGTGGTTGGGGCCACAAGATGCATAAAACTAGCTCTCCCCACCCTGAAAACTCATGCCTTCCCATGTAGCTCCACTACTTACAAAATCCCATTATTGATCTTGATGTTTGGCTGTGAGGGAAGGGTGTGGTGGGTCAGACTGTGTGTGTTTGGGCGAAAGGAAGCGTCGGTCTGTTTCCCTGAGCGAAGAAATTCAACAGAATAAGAATCTGTTTGGATCAAATTCTTAGAATGTCCTTCCATATTCTCCTGTAACTACATGCTCAGCATCTCCTCTCGAGTCCCACTGAGCCTTCTCACAAAGCCCACTCTGGTGGGGCCTGGCTTGCCTCTTTTCTCCAAAGCCCCCAACAATTTCAGTCTGAACACATTTAATAATGAGGTTGGGTCACTTGCTTGCTCCGTGTGGGTCTGGCTGCCCCAATCAGGAGATGAGTGATTTGAGTAGAGGGAACATTTCCTACCTTCCTGGACTCCCTTCACCATCCGACGATTTAGGAGATGCTGGGGAAATGGACAGAGGGGACTCGGATACACCAATCAGACCCAGGTGCAGCCTGCCCTAATCAGTTGAGAAGGATCTGAGAATTCTGTCTAGGGAGGTTGCACGGTCTGACCCACCAGGTTTGCAGAGAGCCAAGACCTTCACTCAGGGCTGAGCAGAGGGGCGTGGACAAAGTTTAAGTCCCCTTCTGACCCACCATGATCCTGTGGGCTTGTTATGAGCAAAGAGGCCCACCTAAGCCAAGGTCTGAGTAAGGGGAGGACATTGGTGTTACGATCTGATGGAAGAGTGAAGTCAGAAAATCCGTGAGCCCGATTGTGAAGTGGGTGGCCCAGGGTCCTCGGATCTGAAATGATCAAAAACGTACAAATTATTAATAAGAAAAGCAGTAGAAAATAGTGCGCATTGGTATCTGGTAGGGTTCACAGGTTTACCAAGGAAGCTCGGGGTCTGGGTTGAGGGAAAACAACTTCAAGTAGCCTTGAGATGGAAGAACGTTGGCCGGTGATGGGAGGGTCAGCCTTGCTCTTCCTCTGTTACCTCTCAAGGGCTCTGCCATCCCTCCCTGTAAATCCACTAGGTTCATTCCCTTCTCTTCTTCCTCTGCCCCTGCCTGACGTCTCTCTCTCCCTTTGGAGGTGATAGTAAATTTATTTTTTGTAGCTGAATCTCTACTCCATGGGGCGTCCACCAGTTTAGTGTTTGGCTCTGTTTTGACCTACGTACATAGTTGTGTAACAACTATGTCAGGAAATAGAAATAGTCAGGAAATAGAAAAGCCCCATCCCTCTCTACCAGTTCCTTGTCGCACTGTCCTTGACCTCTAACCCTGGTACCTGGCGGCTTCTTTGGGTCTTCCTAGTTGAACCTTGGCCAGAGATGAATGAAATGGTATGGAGCCTTGAGTCTCACTTGCATTTAGAGCATCTGGTCTGATTTTGTGTGTGTTCCTCTTTGTGGATGACAGTCCATTTTCTGGACATAGCGCTGTCCGGGTGGTTTCCAGTCCTGCGTGATTCTGAAGAAAACAATTGCAAACTCTCACCTGTGGGTTTCTGGGTAACTGCAAGCTTCCATTTCTCTTGGTTAAACACCAAAAGTAGAAGGACTGGATTAGAGGGCAGGTGTTTGTTTAGCTTTATAGGAAATTGCCGAATTGTGTTCCAAAATGGGGGTACCATCATGCACACGCACCAGCGACTGGGGGGGGCAGCTGCCCTGTGTGCCCTCCCCCCGCCCAGCACATTTTTCCTCAATATGTGTGAGGTATTGTCTCATGGCTTTAACTTGCGCTCCTCATCACTGAGATTAAAGTTTTCCTATACTGCTTGCAGCTTCCTTACTAGAGCACAAAGAGTTTGCCCTTCTTATTAGGATGTTGGTTTTCCTCTTGAGTTTTGAGCATCCTTCATGTACTAGATACAAGCACTTCTTCAAACACAATTTTGCTATTGTTTCCTCCAGTCTGAGTCCTGTCTGTTCATTCTCTGAGCAGCATAATTGCTAGGACTCAGGTTTTTATTATGATGAAATTTAGCAAATCTTGTTAATGAATCCCGTTTTATCTATGAGATCTCCCCCATACCAGAGTCAGAGTTTTTAGGTTTAGATTTTACATTTGGTGAGGCAACCAGACAGACCTAAAACAGTAAGGTCTTAAAAGAAATCTTGTGTTGAGAGCACATTGCCTGTATTCCATTTCTTTTTAAAGATTATTTGACAGAGCATGAGCAGGGGGAGAGGGAGAAGCAGACTCCCCGAGTCCCAGTGCGTTACTCGATCCCAGGACCCAGGGATCATGACCTGAGCCGAAGGCAGACCCTTCACTGATGGAGCCCTCCAGGTGCCCTGTCCCAGAGTTTGGTAAAGGCGGTTCTTCTGGATTGGGGCACCACGGAAGGCCAGAGGGCAGGTAAGTGACAGATCCATGTGCATCCCACACTGTTGCCTGGTGGGAAACGGTTTTCCCTCTCCTAACTCAATGATGTCCAGCCCACGCACTCTCTCTTGCTTGCAGTGGACTGAGTTCATTCTGGTGAGTAACACTTAACATCTATCCAGTGCTACAGTCCTTTTCAGAATCCAAGGAATTAGGGGCACCTGGGTGGCTCAGTGGGTTAAAGCCTCTGCCTTCTGCTCAGGTCATGATCTCAGGGTCCTGGGATCGAGCCTTGCATTGGGCTCCCTGCTCAGCAGGGAACCTGCTTCCCCCGCACCCTGCCACCTGCCTCTCTGCCTCCTTGTGATCTCTCTCTCTCTATCAAATAAATAAATAAAATCCAAGGAATAAAGCGACTTAAATTTGCAGGATTGTTTACAGAGAGTATTCCTACATTACTTAATTTAAAAAAACTTTAAATGTATGTGGATTTTTTAAAAATATTTTTAAGGGATGCACTGTCTCTTTGAAGAGCCTGTCACCAGGTGAAGCGGGAGGAGGGATCTATTTTGAGGGCAACCTCCCATTCACAATTGTCTGAAGATCTAGATGAGGTATGACTGACACATAATTATATGCTCAGCTTGGGGCCTCGGTAACAGGACTGACAGAAACCATCCCAAACAGATACTTATACCCGTATCTAACCTCGGATTGGGGTGTACTCTAACTTCTTCCAACGTTTTAATTGTTTGGGGAATTTCACAATTGGAGAGCATCTTTTTTTTTTAATGGTTAAATATAAACATTCAAACAATGTCCTACTTTCATAACTCTGGCAAGTCTTCTTATCTAATGCTCCAGGATCTTGGAGGAAAGGCTCCCGGTTTGGTGCATTTGGATGGATAGATAGATGTGTAAAAATAGTGTTACTTTGGCTCAACATGTGCTCTGATATTGGGAGACATCCATCAGCAACATTTAAAAAAAAAAGCCCATCTTCTAAAAAGAGGCATTTTGGTATTGTGTTTTCAGGTGATCCAATAAAGTGGAAACCACGGGAACTATTTCCAGCTTTCTGTTTCTGCCTTGCTGTCTCTGGTCTGCACAGGTCGGGTGAGCATGTCTTTCCCTGCACACAAGGCATGGTTTTGCCAGCCTGGCTCACATAATGTGATGGGCTGCTAAAGTCATGCTTACACCACTGTGTTGCACCTCAGGGTAATGGTTGGCCCTGAGAACCCACCACTGTGTTTGCACTGAGACCTGTGTGTGTATGTTCTATCACATGTCAGCGTTCACAGGCTCTCCGTCCACCAAGCCCGGGGACAGACCCAGGGTTTGGAGATGGCACAGTGGGGAAGCTCCCCGTGGACTTCCAAGTCTCCTGGTGTGGCTCGGTCCCCTGGTCTGAGCACAGAGTGTGTGCTGTTTGCCCACCGTGGGGCTCTGTCCCAGGGCTGGCAGACCGACGGTGCCCAAGAAAGAAACGGATGAGCCCCACCCATCCCACTGTTCACAAGATGTGTGACTTGGATGATGTTGTCCAATCTCTTTGTGCTTTTCATTCCTTAAAAATCAGGGATTAACATAGATCACTGAGTGTTTCAGTGAGGATTGATGACCTCACACATAGCAGGGCTGATGCTTTGTCAGTGACAATTCTCATGCCCCTGTGAACCACAGTCCCTCCAACAACAGATGTTCCCTCACCCAACCCGTAGAATGTTCGGCTCTAATCCGAGGCTTTGGGACACCTCTTATGCCCCAGTTAGGATTCATTTCATCAAAGAGAGAGCAGAGACTGTAAAGCCTTAGCTGCAGCATGCTCACTGCACTGACGGATAAATGACTTAATAGCAGGAAGTTCAGAGTCTGATGTGGAGTCATTGCTCAGTGCATAGAGCTATTTACCTCACGTGGGACACCTGAAGCTGAGGAATTAATCAGGAAGAGGTAGCCTCTGGTTCCGGGGTCCTTTGTCTTGAAGTTACAGGGTTTTCTGTAGAGTTGGGTACAATATTCAACCTACTTAACGCATGACCTAGCCTGGGTCCTGGCCATGTAGGACAGTCCCAGCTGAGGAGGAGGAAGGGAAGGAGGACGATGTCTGTCTACTGCAGGGTGGCCGCCCAGGTGTGTTCTGTGGCGTTATGCTTTGGCTGCCGGAGAAACGTCTAATGGAACTCATGGTTCTCGCTTTTTCCCTTCCATGTAGAATCACTTGGTACAAATAGTCCACAGTCAAGCAAGTGCCCTTCATAACAGGCACACAAGCCAATAACAAGACCAACAACTATTGTAGAACACAGAGGTGGTCTGTGGGGTTTGGGTGCATTGATGCTGGATGGTCTCCAGCCCAGTCCCGAGAGGGAGTGGACACCTCAGGGTCTCCTCCACTTGGCCCTGTTGGCCTCGGCCGCCACCTCCTGATGATTTAGCCCCGTCATCTTCTCCGCGGGGCTGCCACTGTCCCCAGACTCTCCTGGGGGTGGAAATCCAGATCTTAAGCACCACTTGGATTCCCACTCTCCCAAAGCCTTTGGAATGGTTAGATTTTGTCGAACATTTTGGATAATGGAGAACTGGCCCATCTCCACTCTCCACCACCACAAAACTGGATATTTGGTAGCCCGATTTTGAAAGGCCCCTCAGCCCCCTCTGTGCGGCAATCTTGGCTTGCCGTGCCCTCTGCACACTTTTCCCATTTGCTGACCCCACCCTGAAACCCAAGCCAACCCTACTCTCCAGTAGAGTGCACCTGTTCCCTCTGCAGAGATGGCCGCTCCTTTCTCCTCTGCTGTTGTGAAATTCATCACGACACCCTGGCCTGAGCCTTGGCGGTCAGGATCCAATTTTGGAAATTAATTAGTGTAAGACTTTACTGAATTCCTAAGCAAAAGTGTTTTCTCCAGTCTCTGCTCATGGTTGGAGAAGTGACTTTCTTTTCCTCCCCCCTCCAGATAGGTTTTTAAAAATGCAGAAGAGATGGGTGACTGAGTTCTAACTTAGAGGTCAGCGGAGGACTATCCTTAGGTCGAAGCCCGTCATGTGGCTGTTCGGTGGGTGAAGGGCCCTCAGACATGGCCATGCCCCACCTGTGGTGCCATCTGGCTGCCAGAGGGGTGACGGCAGGGTGACCTGGCAGCAGCTCAGTCTGGCCTGCAAAGCTGGAGATACGATCTTCTGGCCCTTCCTAGAATAAGCCTGTCGGCCCTGCTCTGAACTGTGGGTCTGAGGATCTCGTGGGTGGGTGGATGGCTGACCCGGAAGACCAAGGCGGGCCCGCTCATGGAGACCAAAGCATTCGCCTACGTGCCGCACGTCAGGCATCGTGAAAACGCTTTGGACCAATCCCAGTTCCAATGCTCCGATTCCCTTGGCCCACGAAGATACTAGAAGAAGAAGGTCCAGGACTATAAGCTGGGCAGGTCATGTCCTGGAATCTCAGGTTTTCACTTTGGAAGAGAATCCACCACCCACTTCCTGACCTCTCCCCACAATTTGGTCTCCCCTCCTCAAGATTAACATCCAGTTCACCGGTCTCGTCCCACCCACCGGCTTGTTTAGCACACAGTGCCATTATTCTCCAAGAGCTGCTCGCTCAGAATGGCCGTGGCAGTGTCCACTCTGGGCTGCACGCGGAAATGGGTGCATTTACTCCAAACTGTGTGTAACCGCCCTAAAGTGAGGACTGTGGCCTCCAGCTCAGATGTCGTACTTTTATTTTGCCGTAGTTATAACTGCCTGGAAAAAGTGTTTTTGGAGGATTTGCGCTTGTATTGTGCTAGGAGGAAAAAAAAAACTCCACGTGACCTAAACGTCTTCGAGCACCTTGCGTTTGTCATGAATGCAAAATCTTCAACTCACTGAAGATCATGCCACATGGTGAAATCGGGGTAGAAATGGCAGGTAGTTGCCTTTTCTGTTCCAATTCAGAGAAATGCATCTGACATCTAAAAGAACACACAACCCCAGGGAAAGCTGAAGAGCAAAGCAGGAGTGGAGGTGGGGACCCGGTCGGGGTCTCTTCCAGCCTGGACACTCTGGACACCAGGCATCAAAGGGGAGGACGCTCAGAGAAGGGAGCTCTCAGCCTGACCGCAGGTGCCTGGAGCCTGGGTGGTGTGAGTGGGGGCACCCCCGGCGTGGGGTGCTCTGTCTTCTGGGGGCTCAGGAGGAATTGGTGTTGGGTCCCTGCTTTGACTCATCTCAGCCTCAGGGCACGGAGGAGGATTCTGGAGGTTGGCTGCCTCCCCTTCCAAGGTCAAGACTATGAACGCAGCCTCCTTGGGCACGCCTGTCAAGCCCTCCATCAGGTAGGTGGCCCATCGATCCCCACTTTCTCATTTGAAGAACCCAGCCCACAGAGCTGAAAGACATTGCCCCAGACGCCATTGCTTGTTTGAGACCTTGGGCTTTAATTTGGGTGGAAGATGCAGGAAACCGGGAGTTTGCCTCAGGGGTTAATTTTTCCACCTGTGGGGAGCCTGCGGGTGTCCCAGGGGCAAGGACTGGGTCCATTTGAGTCCTAGCTCTGCCTCTTAGCAGCCTGTGACCATGGGAGTCAGGCGCTTTGTATCTTGGGTGCCCTACTTGGACAGGGAACAGGGATGCTCGTGTGGAGCTGTTGGTGGTTGTCCCCACCTAGAGGACCCACAGCTCTTCCCTGTACGTGGTCTTCATTATTCAAGCCCATAGCCCACCCAGGGCCCAGGAATGTGCCCCCACACAATGCTTTTGGGATGGAACTAGGTTCCCATCTTGACCCATGGGTTATGGTTTCAGATCAGACCCCGAGTTCGTGGAGGGCATCCTTGCCTGTTGTTTTTTGTGGGATGGAATCCAAGACCTCAACCTTCTGAGGAATTCCATGTATGAGAGCCACAGGGGAGGCTGGCATGTTACTCCTTGACACAGGCCGAGGATCTTGGAAGCTGAAGGCTTTTGTGGACGTCGGGGGTGTGAAGTTCTGGAGGAGGAGCCTGTGCCCCGGGCCCCACTGTGTCTTCTGTGTTCACAGGAATCTCGGCAGGCGGGTGCCGTCCATCCCATCACAAACAGTGGGTGGGGGATGGGTGAACGGAGTGTTCAGGGCTGCGATCTGCAGGCGGGGCCTGGCCAAAGGCACAGCCAGACTCCCCAGGTTTGTGGGACTCCAGGCCCCAAACAGGCTCCCAACTGGGGTGTCCCAAGGCCTCGTAGACAAGGCAAACACACACACATATGCCACACACTTAGAAACATACACCGTGTGCATAAACACACGCATGTGCACGTGTATGCAACACACCACACACAATACACACCTGGGCGTACCCCACACCCAGATACACACGTGTACACAGCCTGCACACACGCACGTGGACCACACCCTCACAAACAAGCATGCTCCACCTGCAAATTAACACGTGTACCGGCTAACGCCACAGGTAGCTCCTGGGTGCGTGTCACACACACGCGAACCACACACACAAGCAGCCATGTGGGTTTCCCCTCATGCACATTCTCAAAATGGAAACGTGCTCTCCTCCAGGTAAGCGAGGGCACGGGAACCTATTCTGTGCAGTAAGAGGTAAGTGGGGCGGCTCAGAGGTTCAAAACCTTCTTCGCATGAGATCGACGTGGAACGCTGAGCCAGGGCGTGTTCCCCTCCCGCATCCCTATCCCAGAGGTGAGTGAATTGGGACTTAGGGTTGCCTGGTATCTGGCCTAAACCCCCGGCTAGGAAGCCACACACCAAGGGTCTGCTGCTCGTCCGGGATGGACCTCACACTACAGCTCTTCTGTGTCCCATGACCTTTGTGCTGTGGAATCTTCTCCCTGTCCCCAGCCACACGATGGCCTTAGTCACTGGGGGTCTCAGCGTGACATGCAGGTGACATTCTGAGGTCTCCGCTCTTTACCCTAAAAGGCCACCCTGTAGCCCCGGGGCCTCGTAGGCAGCTCACTCCCCATGCCATTATGTGGAGAACTAAGGAGGTGTCGTTCATCTCGACGGTAGGGAACCACCTTCCCAACATTGGGCGGAGCCTCTGGGAGGTGCCAAGCTGGGGCGATGGCATCAGAGCCTTAGAGGAGGGGTAATGGGGGACAGGTGACCAAAGCCATTTGGCCTGAATTTCCTAGTTGCAAGACTTTGGATGAGTGTCTGCAGCTCAGCAGTGGGACAGATGGGGAGATGTTGGACAGATGTTCCCAAACCCTGCACTTCATGGCTCATCCCCAGACCTCGCCATTTGGACAGGTGACCTAACCCCGCTGTAGGAATCTACCCCCTCCATTGCTGTACCTTGTGGGAGTATGGCTGTGTGTCAGTCTGTTAAACGCATACACGGAAACACACAGTGTTAGAAGCTGGGAATGCCTCCGTTAAGAGAAATAGTCACCCGGAGCCTTAAGATGGTAGAGGATCCAGCCATTGTCTCAAAGGGTTACGCTCAGGTGTTCACAAAACCTGCACATGACTCATAGCTCACAACGTCTGGAAGCAACCCAGATGTCCTCCGGGAGGTTCATAAACGGTGGAACCCCAGACAGGCGAATCTTGTTCTGGGCCAAAGAGGAATGAGCTTATCAAGCCACGAAAAGCCAGAGCAACTTTAAATGTCCATTTTTCTGTGAAAGCAGCCCATTCGAAGAGGCTGCGGAGTACGTGATTGTGGTGATAGGACCACACATGTTCTGGGAAAGACATGAGGATGGACACAGTGAAAAGACCAGCAGTTACCAGGCGAGGGTGTGGGGACAGATAGGTGAGCACAGGATTCTGAAAGCCATGAAACCACTCTATATGAGGTCCGTAGCGGTGGGTAACTGTTGTAGGTTCGTCCAGACCCACAGGATGGACACCCCCAAGAGCGAGGCTTGATGCAAACCTTGGAGTCTGGGTGATGACGTGTCAGTGTAGGTCTGTCAGTTTCAACAAATGAGATGTCCCAGCCGGTGGGGATGTTGACTGTGGGGACGGCTATGCATGTGGAAGGGGAAAGTATATGGGTGATCTCTGGACCTTCCCCTTGATTTTTCTGTGAACCTAAAACTCTATTTTTTTTTTTAAATTATTGAGCCCTGTGCTTCATGTAGCCTCAGACATGGTGGAGGGGACACCAGCACTGGACAAAGCGGTGACTGGCTAACGTCCATCCTTTCCTGCTCCCAGCGGCTGCGGCTCCTGGAAATGAGTCAATGGTGGAAACAAGGTGACTGTGGACATAAGGTCTCATGCAAGGAGTTCTTAGTTGTCAGCCAGTGACCAGGAACAAGAGGGGCTGTGCCTTAGCCAACCTTTGGGGTCAACAGCAACTGCTTTGACCTTTTTACACAGCTCTAGAATGTTCCTTTTATACTTTCCATTTTGGAGAACCACCCCACCCGGGCCCCCAGCCCGTACAAGGCAGAGCGGAATTGGTTCATGGACCTCAAGCCTGCATGAACAGCCCAAATTAGAACTCCTCTCTGCACTCCTGTAGACAAATACATGAGAAAGAAAATCTTAAAGTGGGAACCTGGATGCCGTGAGGAATGTCTGCTTTTTGGTGCACTCAGTAATTTCCCCCACATTCTGCTGGTGGCTGCTCCACTTTCCCAGGAGAACCGGGTCCCTCTCCTTCCCAGTCTGTCTTTCCTCACCCCCCCTTCTCCGGGCTTCAGGCCTGGTCACCCTCCCAGAATTTCCTTCCCCAGCTGCTCCCTCTCCTCCTCCTGCTTTGAGTTTGCAATGAGTGGACGCTTCAGTCCTGGGCCTCCTGCTGCTGCTGCTGCTGCTGCTGCTGCTGACCAGGGCGCCCCAGGGGATGTTGAGCAGGAAGGTGCAGCTGAGGCGCTGGAGCTTGGAGCCGGCCCAGGAGAGCCCAGCGGAGGCAGAGAGACCAACACGGGATCCAGTAGATTCAGCCCCTGGGTCTACTGGATCCCGAAGCCAGCTCTGCCCGCCCCTGCCCGCCCCCGCCCAACCTTGAACCAGGGGCACCCTGAGCCAGGCTGAGTGGGTAGTCCGTTATGCAGCATCTTTAACGATCGGAAATATTTCGAGGAAGCGTTACTCATGAAAAGCCGATTCCAAAAACTGTATTTTGTAACCTTTCTGTGCAAGACTTCCAGGTCTATTTATATGCACCGTCAATCACTGGTTATCTGGCTTTTTGCACAGCAGCTGCCAGCAGCCCATCAGAAGGGCACGTTGCTCAAGGCAATCTTGGAGCAAAGAGGGGTGGGAGCTTTCGGGGATTTGCAGAGCCATGAACACAGTGAGGTGCACAGCAGGGGGAGATAGTCTCCGGCTGGGGACCCCGCCTTGCAGGGGAGCCTGGGAAGCAGGGACCGAGTGGCCACGGGCATTCCCTGCTCTGTCCCCACACCTCCTGTAGTGCCTCTAAGGGGCTCATCCAGGACTCCTGTTTCTACAAAATCCCTGAGATTGTTAGAAACCTTAACTCCTGGGAATCGGCCCTTGTGGCTTCCGGCAGTTTGGAGGTACGACCTCAGGTTGTCCTTGGTCTTCTTCCCCTTCATGTCCGCAGCACTGCAGCCTCAAGTCCTTGGAGCCCTGTTTCTAACTCGAGACCCATGCTTCAAGGCCTCTTTTAATCCTAAAAGGTTATTTCTTTGCTCAAAGACTGTGGTAAGTGTAGGACTAAGGTCAGGAGTCCCTCCCACACCTTCTGAAACCCCAGGCAGTTTTCTCCCTGCGGGACCTGACCCTAAGCCTTCACCCTACAGGAGTTGCAGATGCTGCTATCCCTCAGAGGCAAAGGAAAGGCACCAGCCGGGACCCCACGTGCGCTCTGCTTGTGCTTTAGCCTGGCTTAGGACACCACTGCACATTCTTTCCTTCAGCATGGGGAGATCCCGGATGGGACCCCATGAGAGGACTCTGGCTCCCTTGGGGGGACACAGCGGGGCTGATGGCAGCTGGCCATGAAAACTCCCCATTTCTCCTACACAGACCCGGGGAGGGCCAGGTGGTGGCCTGGCACAGGGGAGCACGGAGGTCGCCGTCCACACATGGGGCCGATTGAACTGCTTCTCCACAGTTGGTGGCTGCCAACCTCGGTCCCCTGGTGCTGCCGACAGCATCTGTAAGTAGCCAGGGACCTCGATCAGCAGCCAGCTACTGCTGGCATCTCCCTTCGCAGGCTAACCCAGGGGAGCGGTCGGGCACAAGGCTTCTGGAAGCCACACTGTCCTGGTAGGGGGAGGCTGGGGAAGGGCCAGGTGGGGCCAGGTAGGGGGACACGTAGGGGGACACGTGACCGGGTTCACAGAGATCCCACATGTGGAGAACTGTTCTAGACCAGACACAAATCCAGTTCCCTGGTCAGGTTTCTATAAAAGACCGACCATAAACACCCTTGGGGGCAACCCACTGGGGACCCTGCTCACTCTGGAGAGCTTGCCTTTTCTGTTCTCACGTTCTCTTACTAAACCTCCACTCTATTTCACCCTTTCGTGTCCATGAGACTCATTCATGGACTCCACGAGACAAGAACCCTGCTACTGGGTCTGGGGGCAACTGAGAAATCCCTTGAGAGCCTTGTTTTCCCTCTGCAGAGCAAGGAGGGTTCCAGGGAGACAGGGAGGCAGAGATGAAGAAAACAGGCTTATGTAAGCTTCCCAGACCCCATCTGCGAGATTTGGAAATGGCTGCGGGTGTCCCCCGGAATGGAAAAGCCAGGAAGAGCTGTGAGAAGCCCTGGGACTCCCTCTGTCCTTTGGGTAGTCTTCCCCTGGGGAGGAGGGGACTCCACAGCCGCCTCTTTGAGGAGGGAGCTGGATGAGGGGATGCCTCCAGGGCGCTCCGCGCTCCCCCCAGAGGAGCATTGGCACAGCTGGGATGTCCCTGGTTCCCTCAAGGCCACGGGTGAACCAACACTTCTGATGTGAGTAGCAGCTGGGGATCGGTGGGGGAGGGAAGAAGGAGAAAAGAGCAGTAAAACATTGGTCTTCAGGATCCATTTTTAAAAAAACATTTCTTATTGTGAACATAAATTTGCTATTTCAACGATTTTTAAGTGTAGAGTTCATTGCATTAGTGCAACTCTGTCATCATTGTGTAACAAGTCCCCTCACCCAGGTCCAAAATGTTTTATTTTCCTCACTTGCAATCTGTCCCCATTAAATACTAACGCAGCTCCTCCCCACCCTTCATCCTTCCGTCTGTCTCTCAGTTTGAGCATATTGTCCTCGAGGTTTATCTCCTTTGTAACGTGTGTCCATTTCCCTTCTTTTTTTTAAAAAAGATTTTATTTATTTATTTGACAGACAGAGATCACAAGTAGGCAGAGAGGCAGACAGAGAGAGAGGAGGAAGCAGGCTCCCCGCTGAACAGAGAGCCCCATGCGGGGCTCGATCCCAGGACCCTGAGATCATGACCTGAGCCGAAGGCAGAGGTTTTGACCCATGAGCCACCCAGGCGCCCCTCCCTCCTTTTTAAGACTGAATCTTCTTTCATTGTCTGTGTAAATGACAGCAAACCTTAATTTTTGAAAGTGGTGTTAGGGTTACAGAGAAACTGAGCAGACGGTAGAGACTCCCTATATCCCCTCCATTCCCTGCTCTTGTTAACCTCCTGCTTCGGTGTGGATGTCTGTAACAGCCGGTGAGCCAGTGTTGGTACGGTGCTGCCCCGGGGTCCAAGGATTATGTCGGGGCTCACCTGGGTGCTGCATGTTCTGTGGCTTCTGCCAAACAGATCACCTGGAACAGTTTCCAGGCCCTGGAACCCCCCTGCCCTGCATCTCCTCTCCCTTCCCTCCTAGACCCTGGCAGCTACTTTCATGGTTTTTAGTTTTACTCTTTCCAGAATGTCCTGTAGTTGGATTCCTATGGAACGTAGGCTCCTCAACCTGGCTTTGGTCCCCTAACAGCACACATCTATCTTTTTTCCAAGTGGGTTCCCCACCCAGCCTGGAGTCTGATGTGGGGCTTGAACTCACAACCCTGACATCAAGACCTGAGCTGGTATCAAGAGTTGGGCATTTAGTGGATGAATCCACCCAGAGGCCTCTATGATATGCATTTACGTTTTCCCCTATTGGTGACCTGACAGCTCATTTTTATTGCTGAATAATCCATTATCTGGATGCACCACAGAGTGCCGTCACATCTGTTTTTAAAGGCAATGTTGGCTTAAATTAGGATAATGGATGGAGCAGATGGGTCCCCAGTGTGGCAGTAGAGAGACCCGTTAATAGCCCTTCGGAGTGTTCCAGGCAAGAGAAGACAATGGCTTGCCCCTAGGAAGAGAGAAGATGGGCAGTTTCCATAAGTAAGAAGGTAAGTTAATGATTCTGGAATTTAACAGTCTATCCTTGGAAGCAAGAAGACTTGAATTCTCTTCTCCATGGAGAACCTCGTCCCTAAAGCAGAAGCTTCCCTCTCAGCACTTGGACAATGACCTCTGATGTCACCAACAGTAGAGACAGGGAGCCTGGAGGACACCATGGGGGGAAGAAGCCCGTGGACAGCGGCAGGGTCAGGAGAATGGAGTCCCAGGCCAGCTCTGCCACAGTCCGCATGACACTCTCAATCCTGGCGGCAATCAGAAGCGACTTTTAGAGTCCTGATATCGGGCTTCCCACCTCTCACATTCCGCTGCTGTCCCCCAGGGGACTCTCGAGAGCATTTCTGGAGGACAGGAGTCCCGTGGAATCTTGAGCTAAGCAGCTGGTATGACCGGCGGGTGTAAGGAAGGAGCTGACTTTACATAGTTTGGGTTAGATTAGATAAAAAATATGTTCCAAATTTAAATGGAATTCTGTAGTACTTTTTTCCAGGGGCCCTTGTATTGCTAAAAAAAGATTCCTTTGGTCGCAAGTGATATTAACCAGCTGGAATAGCTTAAGTGAACAAAGAGGGTTTTAATCAAAAGGCTGTGTTTAGGGGAAACCCAAGACACGCACACAGACTGCTCCAGGAAGGAACTGGGATCAGATTAAGGGACTGGCTCGCCCTGCCTCCTCTCTTTGCTCTCTCTGCACAAGGTAGGGAATGGCGGCTCCAGGAGTGGTGGTCAGTCATTCCTCGGTTACCGTCCTGAGCAGCCCCCAGCTGGCTCTCCCGACCCTTGACTCTCAGCTGTGCTGGAGTCAAGGTCACTTACCAAGCTATGGCCATGGGATTGCAGGGGTCATAGGCACATAGTGAAAAGATAACTAAAATGCATGGCGCGTCAGGTGACCCTAAGTCCCAGCTGGGGCAACATAGGAGAACGGGACCCCTGGGGATGGATAGTGGTGTGGTGCTGAATTTTATAACCGGAAAGACAATATTCTTTAAGTTCCATGCCATAATGGGACTCAAGTTACACTGGAGAAGAAGTCATTGTTCAACTAAAACTCAAAATTAACTGAGGTCCTGTGTTTTTACTTGCTGACCTTGGAGAAATTTTTTAATTAAAAAAAATTTTGCAGTAGAAAAACTCCATGGACTACCTTATTAGTTTCAAGGGTACATCACAGCGATTCAATCTGTCATTCAAGTAAAATTAACATACAGTGTTCTGTTAGTTTCAGGTGTACAATATATGTATATATAATACAATGTATTACAATATAATGCATTACTCAGTGCTCATTATGGTAAGTGTACTCTTTTTTAAAAAGATTTTATTTATTTGACAGAGAGACAGAGAGAGAACACAAGCAGGGGGAGTGGGAGAGGGAGAAGCAGGCTCCCCGTCGAGCGGGGAGCCCAATGTGGGGCTCGATCCCAGGACCCCGGGATTATGACCTGAGCTGAAGGCAGATGCCTAATGACTAACGGTAAGTATACTCTTAATCCCCTACACCTTGATCTCCCATGCATCCCCCACCTCCCTATCAGTGCCCACCAGTTCTTTATGGGAATCTTTTTTTTGGGGAGGAGGCCCATTTTCTTAAATTCCACATATAAATGAAATCATATGGTATCTGTTTTCCTCTGACAGCACTTTTTATTATATCCTCTAGATCCATCCATGTTGCAAATGATGATTTGGTTTTCATGGCTAGGAAATGTTCCATCATGTGTATACACACCCACCTACCCCATGTTTTCTTTGTTGATCTGTCGATGGACACCAGGCTGCTTCCCAAACTTGGCTACTGCCAATACTGCTGAAGTAAACGTAGGGGTGTATGACTCTTCTGGTTAGCATTTTATTTTCTTTGGGTACATACCTAGTAATTACTGGATCATCGGGTAGTTCTATTTTAAATTTTTTGAGGCCCCTCCATACTGTCTTCCACAGTGGCTGGACCAGTCTGCATTCCCAGCAACAGTGCATGAGACCTCCTTTTTTGTCACATCCTCGCCAACACTTGTCTCTTGGGTTTTGATTTTAGGCATTCTGACAGATGTGAGGTGATGGCTCAATGTGGTTTTTATTTGCATTTTCCTGGAGAGGAAGAACGTTGACCATCTTTTTATATGTCTACCATTTGTAGGTCGTCTTTGGAAAAACATCTACTCGGGTCCTCTGCTTATTTTTAATTGGATTACATTTTTTGGTGTTACATAATTTCTTTATACATTTTAGATATCAACCATTTAATGGATATATTATTTACAAATATCTTCTCCCCTTCAGTAAGTTGCTTTTGCTGATGGTCTCCCTTACTGGAAAGAACTTTTTATTTTGGCATTGTCCAGTAGTTTAATTTTGCCTTTGTTTTCCCTGCCTCAGGAGACATACCTAGAAAAATGTTTCTATAGCTTATCTTAAAGAAATTACTCCCTGTGCTCTCTTCTATGTTTCTTACGGTTTCAGGTCTCACATTTAATTCTTTAATCCACTTTGAGTTGTTTTTTTTTGCATGCTGTAAGAAAGTGGTCCAGTTTTCCCAGCACCATTTGTTAAAGGGACTTTTCCCATTGTATGTTCTTGCCTCCTTTGTCATAGGCTAATTGACCATAAAAGCATGAGTTAAAAAAAAAAAAAGTATGAGTTTATTTCTGGGCTCTCTGTTCCCTTGATTTAGGTGTCTGTCTGTGTTCTGTACCATACTGTTTTGACTATTATGGCTTTGTGTAGTCTATCTTAAAGTCTGGAGTTATGATGCCTCCAATTTTGTTCCCTGTCAACATTGCTATGGCTATTTGGGGTCTTTTGGGGTTCCATAGAAATTTTAGAGTTATTCTAATTCTGCGAAAAATGCCATTGGTATTTTGATAGGGATTGTCCTTAATCTGTAGATTGCTTTGGGAAGTATGGACTCTTCAACAATATTGGTTTTCCAAATCCATGGGCAAGGAATATGTTTCCATTTGTGTCACCTTGAATTTCTGTCATCGCACTACATCATCAATCTTTACAGAGAACAGCTGTTTCACTTCCTTGGTTGAGTTTTTTTCCCCGAGATATTTTATTATGTTTGGTGCAATTGCAAATGGGACTGGTCTTTTTGTGTGTGTGTTATTGCCAGAATATAAAAGCACAACATATTTTATATCCTGTGAACTTACTGATTTATTACTTCTAGTAGGTTTTTGGTGGAGTCTTTCAGGTTTTCTATACATAGAATCTTGTCATCTGCAAATAGTGGAAGTTTTGCTTCTTATCAATTTGGATGCCTGTTCTTATCTGACTGCTGTGGCTAGGACTTCCACAGTACTGTGTTGAAGAAAAGTGGTGAGGCTGACCATCCTTGTCTTGTTGCTGATCTTAGGACAAAAGCTCTGTTTTTTTCCCTTTGAGTCTGATCTTACCTTTGTTTTTGTTTTTGTTTTTGTTTTCACACATGATTGTTATTTTGTTGAACTATGTTCTCTCTAAACTTACATTGTTGAGGGTTTTATCATGAATGGATGTTGTGCTTTGTCAAATTATTTTTCTATTATCTATTAAAATGATTTTTTCATCATTTCTCCTGCTAATGTCATGTATCATGTTGAATGTTTCCTGAATATTGAGCGACATTTGCATTCGCATCCCTGGGATAAATCCCACTTGATTCTGGTGAACGATTTTTTTTTTTTCTGGTGAATGTGGGATTTGCTAATATTTTAGTTTGCTAATATTTTGTTGAGGATTTTTACATCTATGTACATTACATATACTGGCCTAGAGTCTTTTTTTTTTCATGGTGTCTTTATCTGGTAACACTGACTTCATAGAATGAATTTGGAATATTTCCTTCCTCTTCTGGTTTTTTGGAAAAGCTTGAGTAGAATAGGTATTAACTTTTTTTTAAAAGATTTTATTTATTTATTTGACAGACAGAGATCACAAGTAGGCAGAGAGGCAAGCAGAGAGAGAGGAGGAAGCAGCCTCCCCGCCGAGCAGAGTACCCGATGCGGGGCTCGATCCCAGGTCCCTGAGATCATGACCTGAGCCGAAGGCAGAGGCTCAACCCACTGAGCCACCCAGGCGCCCCAGGTATTAACTCTTTAAATGTTTGGTAGAATTGATCTGTAAAGCCACCTGGTCCTGGACTTCTGTTTGTTGGGAGTTTTTGGATTGAATTTCATTGCTAGTAATCAGTCTGTTTGAATTTTGTATCCCTGACTCAGTTACCAGCTTATCCATTTTTTCTAGGTTGTCCAACTTGTTTGCATATAATTTTTTTACAATATTCTCTTAAATACTTCATATTTTTGTGGTTTTGGAATTTATCCACTTCCAGTTTTGAGTCCTTTTTTTTTTTTAATGAGTCTGGCTAGAGGTTTATCAGTTTTGTTGATCTTGTCAGAGAAGCAGCTCTTAGTTTCACTAATCTAATCAATTCCTTTTAAGTCTCCCATATTTCTGCACTAATATTTAGCCCAGCTATGGACTTTTTCTAGCTCCTTTAGCTGTAAGGTTAGGTCATTTGAAATTTTTCTCCTTTAGATCTGTATGGCTACAGACTTCCCTCTTACAACAGCTTTTGCTGCATCTCAAGGATTTTGGATGACTGTGTTTATATTCTTTTCTGAATTTCCATTATTTGTATTATTGCATTATTATCAGTTCTTCCTTTATGTCTGTTAATAGTTACCTGAAGTATTTGGGTGCTCCCATATTATGCATAAATATTTACAATTGTTGTATTTCCTTGATGGATTGTGTGTCATTATGTAGTGTTCTTCTTTGTCACTTGCTATGATCATGAAGCCATTTTGTCTGATGTAAGTATTGCTACCCCAGCTTTTTCTTCTCCCTTCCATTTGCAGAAGTGTATTTCCCTTCACTTTCGATCTGCAGGAGTTGTTAGGTCTAGAGGGTCTCTTGTAGGCAGCGTATAGATGGGCCTTGCTTTTTTATCTCTTCTCTCCCCCTAAGTCTTCTGATTGGAATATTTGGCTCCCCTACATTCAAAGTAATCACTGATAGGTATGTAATTATTACCATTTTATTTCCTGTTCTACAGTTTTTGTAGTTCTCTTCCTTCTCTTGCTCCCTTCCCTTGTGGTTTGATGTCTTTCTTTAGTGACTGTATTCCTTCTCTTTATTTATTTATTTATTTTTGCATATCACAAGTTTTTGACTTGTGGTTCCCATTAAGTTGATGTATAACATCCTATGAATATAGCAGTCTATATGAAGTTGATGATCACTTAAGCTAGAGCCCATTCTAAAAGCACTAAGTTTTTATTCCCTATTTTATGTGTATGATATCCTATTTTATATCCTTTTATTTTGTAAATAACTTTTTAAAGATTTTGAGAGTGAGTGAGTGAGCATGAGCAGGGAGAGGTAGAAGCCAACCCTCCACTGAGCAGGACCCCAAATGTAGAGTTCGATCCCAGGACCCTGAGATCATGACCTGAACCAAAGATAGACGGTTAACTGACTGAGCCACCCAGGCATCCCTTTGTGAATAATTTTTATAGATATAATTAATTTTACTCTTTTGTGCTTTACCATTGGTATTTGTTGCATAAGTGGTTAATCTATTAGTTTCATCATTTGTATTAACTTATAACATTTTTTTCCCTTTCCTAATTTTCTTACTCCTGATTATGACCTTTCCTCTCAAAGAAGGAAATTCCCTTTAGTTTCTGGTAGGACTGGTTTAGTGGTGATGAACATCTTCAGCTTTTGAATGGGAAACTCTATCTCCTATCTGAATGAGTAGATAGCATATCCTTGGCTACAGGTTTTCCCCTTTCATTGTGCCACTGTCCTATGGCCTGCCAAGTTTCTGCTGAAAAATCCACTGATAGACTTATGCAGTTTCCATTGTATATGTCCTCTTCCCTCTTGGTGCTTTTAAAATTCTCTTTATCACTGCTTTTTTTTTTTTGCCACTTTAATTACTGTATTTCTTGGTATGGACCTCCTTTGGTTGATTTTGTTGGAGGCTCTCTGTGCCTCTGGAATCACAATGTCTATTTCCTTCCCTAGGTCAGGGAAGTTTTCAGTTATTACTTCTTCAAATAAATTTCCTGCTCTCTTTTTTCTCCCCTCTCCTCCTAGGATCCCTGTATGCTTGATGTCATAGAGCTCTCTTAAATTCCTATTTTTCCTTTCGCTGTTCAGCTTGGTTGTTTCCCATTACTGTCTTCAGCTTGCCGATCTCTTCTTATGCCTCCTCTGGTCTATTATTGATTCACTCTAGTGTATTTTTCATTCTAGTATTGAGTTCTACATCTCTGAATGTCTTTTTAAAAATATTTTCTGGGGGCTCCTGGGTGGCTCAGTGGGTTAAGCCTCTGCCTTTGGCTCAAGTCATAATCTCAGGGTCCTGGGATTGAGCCCTGAGTTGGGTTCTCTCCTTAACAGGTAGCCTGCTTCCCCCCTCTCTCTCTGCCTGCCTCTCTGTCTACTTGTGATCTCTTTCTCCTTCAAATAAATAAATAAAATCTTTAAAAAAATATTTTCTGTCTCTGTTGAAGGTGTCACTGAGATCCTCCACTTTTTTCTCAGGCATAGTGGTTATTTCTGATTTGTTTGGCCCTGGTGCTGTGGTTTTGTCCTGGTCCTTCCATTTGGTCATATTCCTGGTCACTCTGCATTTGTTTCCAGATGTTAGGAAAGTCAGCCACATCTTCTGGTTTTGAAAGTAGTGGCCTTATGAAGACGTCCTACAGTGCAGTATTCCCTGCTCAGTAGGACCAGGTATTTGTGGGTTTTGAGCAGAGAGCCTGATGCGAGGCTCAATCCCAGGATCCTGAGATTATAACCTGGGCCTAAGGCAGAGGCTTAACCCACTGAGTCACCCAGGTGCCCCAGGACCAGGTATTTCTGGGGTATCTCCTATATGTGTTGCATGTGCCTTACAGTTGTGGCTGAGCCATGTTTGCCTTCATCCACTTAGCTGCAATGGCCCCCTTTGCTGACAGCAGGCTTTGGTCCCTGTGCTGTCAAGGGGCCAGACTGGGGTCAACTTGGACTTGCAGTTGGATGAGACCTGATCTTTGCCCTCAGCCCATTTTCCAGGGCTGCATTTGTCCCTGAGAAGCCCTTGTTGGTGGGCAGGACCTGCTATCAGAGGTCATGCCTGCCTCAGTCTGTATGTTGGGATTGCAACGACCCCAAACTACAGAGCCCTATTTGTGCTACATCGCATGAGGTTTTTGTTGGTGTGTGTGGCAGGGAGGAGAGCAGTCATACCAGACACCTGTCCCCAACCCAATGCGGGGGCTGTCATGGAAGTGGTGTGCATGGCTACCTTACCCTCTCGCCAGGGGCACAAGAATCACTTTGGAATGCTGGCTGCTGTCAGGGGTCATTGTCCTTCCACTATCAAGTTGCAGAATAAGACATGCCAGGTGCTACTTTGGAAGGACTCCTGCAGATGGGGGGCATGTTGGATGGGGTGGATTTGCAGGAGAACATGGGGGAAGGAGGCACTAGCAAGCTAAGTGGCCAGGGTTCCTGCTGGTTCCTGCAGCGATCCAGGCATCTAGGCTGGAGCTGGGCGAGAGAAGTGGTGCCTGCCAGCTCCTTTGTTTTGGACACGCCTCTCAAAGCTCCCCACCCCTCCGGCACATGTTCTGAGATCAGTAAATAAAGTTTTCCCTTCTCTGCCAGGCACTTTTAAAACTGCTTCTCCTATGCTGCTTCACAGTGGGATTTTGTTATGCTAAGAGTGAGGACTCTGTCTCCTATCACTCTCTGGTTCTCCCAAAGCTGAGCCTTCTAATCTTTAAAATACCTTAGAGTTAAGTCCCACTGGCTGTAAATAGGGGTGAATTTAAGCCCCTCTGGTGTTCGAAGCCAAATGTGATAAGGACTTATTTTTCTAGTACAGGTTTCAAAGTCTGGTACCTCCCAGTGTGGAGTCTGCTTCTCTGTGCTCACGATGTCCCTCCCGTTTCTGGTTAGTCTCCCCAGGAGTATGGTTTCTGATGGCATCTTCACCCCTCCTACACTTCTTACTGTGGCCTCCTCTCTTTGGTTAACTGTGCCTGTTCTGCCAGGGCGAGGTCACTTTCTAGGTTAGTTGCACTGAGGTGAGGCTGTTATCTAGGTGTGTCCATGGGACAAGGTGAGTTTAGGGTCCTCCTACTCTACCATTTTCCCTGGCTTCCCTCATGATGATATTTTTATATATTACAAAATGATTCCGGCAATAAGTTTAGTTACCATCTGTCACCAGACAAAGTTGGATGCTTATTTTTTTCTTTATGGTTGAATATTTCTGTGTGTGTGTGTGTGTGTGTGTGTACATCTACAGAAACTACCTTAGCTTCTATGGATGGACACCCAGGTTGCTTCCATATCTTTGCTATTGTTAAGAACACTGCCATGAACATAGGGTTGCATAGATCTCTTCAAACTGATGTTCCCATTTTCTTTAGATGAATATCCAGAAGTGGAATTGCTGGATTGTATGATAATTCTACTTTTACATTTTTGAGAGACTTCTATACTGTTTTCCATAGTAGATGCAAATTCCCACCAATGGTGCACAAGAGTTTCCTCTTCTTCACATTCTCACCAACACGTTTATCTTTTTGATACAAACCATTCTGACCAGTGTGAAGTGATAGCTCATTGTGGTTTTGATTTGTAGTATTTGATTGAGGTATTTCCCTGATGATGAGTGATGTTGGATGTTGAGCATCTTTTCATGTGTCTCTTGGCCATCTGGACAGAGAAATCTGTCTTTTGCCCATTTTTATTGTTGATTTTGTAGGTGCTGAGTTGTAGCCATTCTTTATATATTTTGGATACTAACCCTTTATCAGATATGCCATTTGCAAATATCTTCTCCCATCCAGTACTTTGCCTTTTACTTCTGTTGATTGTTTCCTTCACTGTGCAGAAACTTTTTATTGACGTAGTCCCAATAGTTTTTGCTTTCATTTCCCTTGTCTCAGGAAGCATCTAGAAAATGTTTCTATAGCTAATGTTGAAGAAATTACTGCTTGTGCTCTCTTCTAGGATTTTCGTGGTTTCAGGTCTCACATTTAGGTCTTGAACCCATTTTTTAAAAATTCTTGTGTCTGATTTTGGAAAGTGGTTTTTTTCTTTTGCATGTAGCTGTCCAGTGTTCACAACACTTTGTTGAAGAGACTCTCCTCCCCCATTGGATATTCTTTCCTCCATTGTTCAAGATTAACTGAGCATATAATTCTGGGTTTATTTCTGGGTTTTCTGTTCCATTGATCTATGTGTCTGTTTTTGTGGCAGTACCATACGTTCTAGTCACTACAACTTTGGAACATAACTTGAAGTCTGGAATTGTGATACCTCCAGTTTTGCTTTTCTTTTTCAAGACTGTGTTGTTACTCAAGGTCTTTTGTGGTTCCGTACATATTTAGAAGTGTTTGTTCCACTTCTGTGAAAAACACTGTTGGTATTTTTTAAAAATTTATTTTTTCTGTGTTCCAAGATTCAATTTTGTGCACCACACTGCAATGGCCACAGTTGCCAAACTGTGGAAAGAGCTGAGATGCCCTTCAACAGATGAATGGATAAAGAAGATATGGTCCATATATACAATGGAGTATTATGCCTCCATCAAAAAGGATGAATAACTAACTTTTGTATCAACACTGTTGGTATTTTGATATAGATTGCATTAAATCTGTAGATTGTTTTGGATAGTATAGACATTAACAATATTTCTTCTTCCAGCCCGTGAGCATGGGACATTTTTCCTTTTTTTTTTTTTTTTTTTTGTCATACTCAGTTTCTTTCATCAATGTTTGATAGTTTTCAGGGTATAGCTTTTTCACCTTTTAAATTTATTCCTAGGTATTTTTATTTGTTGCAGTTATAAATACAGTTCTTTTCTTATTCTTCTGTACTTAGTACATGGTAGTGCAACAGATTTCAGTACCTTGATCTTGTATCCTGTGACTTTACTGAATTCACCTATCAGTTCTAGTACTTTTTTTTTTGGTGGAATCTTTGGGGTTTTCCATGTATAATACCATGTCATCTGCAAACAGTAAAAGTTTTACTTCTTTCTTACCAATTTGGATGCCTTTTCTTTTTGCTGTCTGATTGCTGTGGCTAGGACTTCTACTACTATTTAGAATAAAAATGGTGAGAGTAGACATCCTTGTCTTGTTCCTGGCCTTAGGGGAATCCCCTGTTGAGTATGATGTTAACTGAGTGTTATTCCTATATGGTCTTTATTACATTAAAATATGTTCCCTCTAGACCTACTTTGTGGAGGGCTTTTTAAAACTTATATCATGAATGGATGTTGTACTTTGTCAGATGCTTTTTCTGAATCTATTGAAATGATCATGTGATTTCTATCCTCTTGTTGATGTGATGTATCATGTTGATTTTGTGAATATTGAACCACTCTTGTATCCCAGGAATAAATCCCATGTGATCATGGTGAGTGATTTTTTAAAAATTTATTCTTGGATTCAGTTTGCTAGCATTTGGTGGAGGATTTGTGCATCTCTGTTCATCAGAGATTTTGCCCTATAGTTCTTTTTGTGTGGTTGTATGGTTGTTCTTTGTGTGGTGTTCTAGTTTTGGCATCAGGGTAATATTGGCCTCATAGAAAAGGAAGGAAAACTTTCAAATTCTTTCTATTTTTATTAAATAGTTTGAGAATAATAGCTATTAATTCTTTAGATGTTTGGTAGAATTCATCTGTGAAGTTATTTGCTCCCAGACTTCTGTTTGTTGGGGATTTTAGTGATTCAATTTCATGGCTGGTAATTGGGTTGTTCAAATTGTCTGTTTCTTCCTGCTTCAATTTTGGTAGGTTATATGTTTCTAGGAAATTATACATTTCATCTCAGTGATCCAATTTGTTGGCATATAATTTTTCACAATATTTTTCAATTATTTCTGTTTCTGTATATTGGCTGTTAATTCTCCTCTTTGATTTCTGATTTCATTTCAGTCCTCTTTTTTATGAGTCTGGTTAGAAGTGTATCAATCTTGTTGATCTTTTTGAAGAATCAACTCCTGGTTTCATTGATCTGTTCTATTGTTTTTCAGTTTATCATTTATTTCTTATTTCTTTCCTCTTTCTGGGTTTGGAGTTTGTTGGTTCTTTTCCTATTTCCTTTAAATGTAAGTTTAGGTTGTTTGAGATTTTTCTTCTCAAGATAAGCCTGTATTGCTATAAATGTCCCTCTTAGAACAGCTTTTGATGCATCCCAAAGATTTTATACTGTTGTTTCCATTTTCAATGTTTTCCATGTAATTTTACCATGATTGTTGTTTTGGGCAGAGATATATTTTATCACAGATGGAATTATAAACAGCTGAATGGCAATGAGCTCTGCCAATAGTTGCAAGGAGAAAAGTCAAATGTTTTAACAACATTGCTTTGGGCAAGAGATTAAAGCTACCATCTTTTATTTATAGCAGCTAGTAACTGTATTAAAATGAACATTGTTTTTAGATAAGTCTAGTCCTGAGCTCTCTTTACTGTTTGTTAACTGTGTGAACATGGGACAGCTGTTGACATTTCTGAGCTTCTGTTTCTAACCTGGAGAGTGGGAATAGCTAGTTCACAAGAGTGTTGTAAAAACTTAAATAGCTATACAGGAAAAGGCCCTTCTTCTCATGAACTGCTTTCCATATCCTCAGACCCATGACTTCATCAAGTTAACCATTACCTTTTCAAACCCTAGAGTCAAAGTTTGGGTGACACAGAGATCAGCACAATGTAAGTAGTGATGGTTTTTGGCAGGTGCCCTGAGCCCCCTTCCTTCTCTTGTCCCCTAAACAGCATCAGGAGGCATGAGAACAGAAGGTCAGAGATACTAAATTGCTCATATGTCCCAGAGACAGTGCTGTGAGCTATAAAATATACATACACCACCTAAGAAGGTCATATTAATAACAGAGTTCAGTTGTCCTGTGACAGGGACTTTAGGTGCAATGAATCAAAAAAATAATGTCAGCACCTCAGACTATATATACTAATGGCAGATATTTCAACACAAATCATGAGTCCTTTATTAATGAAGAGAGCATTCCATGCTGGCAGATGAGATTGGCACGCTCATCCGTTAGCCTTGCTGTTCTATTATCTTTTTGGAAGGCCATTGGCAATATGCATCACAATCTTTAAATGTTCCAGGTTTTAGCTCTAAATTCTCTTTATCCATATAGCCTTAATATATGTTAAAAAGCATAAAAAGACTAAAAGAAAAATATATATGAAAGAGAATGATCTCATCTGTGGGTGATGGGAATTGAATTTTTATGCATTTTGAAAATGTTCTATTAAATATATACATAGCACTTAAGATTTCTAGATTATACAGACATTGAGATCCAAGTCACACTCATTACTGAGAGTGTGATTTTGGGCAAGTTTCTTATATGTTTCCTCACATGTAAAATAGTCCCAAGTGATAGGATTGCCATATTTGGTAATACATGCACAGAGCTTGACTATTTTTATTCTATTTGGAAAAAAGGTAATTTGAAAAAACAAACATCTTCAACTGGTGGACTGTAAGGTGCCTTAACTACACCCCACAAAGAGGTTTTTAAAATGCAACATCCTGCCACCATTCTGATGAATATCTTTTACTTCACTTACATGTCTACTTTTAGTAGCAATCCCAAAAGAAGAGGCTATTTTTAGCAACATGTTTAACTGAAAAAAAGCTCATTTTTTTTCATTTATGTTTAGGGTAAAGGAAAATGAAACAATATGATGGTGATTAGGCTTTGAAAGTGTGTGGAACCCCTGATGTTCAATGTGCATATCATTGTGCTCATGTTTGCTGTTTCGTGAGGACTTTGGTCCAAAGGTTCCTTTCTCCCCTGGAAGTTATAGTTTTTCAATTCCTGAATCCAGTCAAGAGATGGCAGACCCATGATCCATAAAATTGGAAAGGGGTGGCTCCAGATTAGGGCCACTTCTTGGTGGCATTGAGACGGCCGAGCTGGTCTTCCCACAAATCTGGAGTTGCAGGGGTAGAGAACTTGAATACATGGGCCCCATCAATGGCCTTGAAGGCATTACCACGTGGTTGGTGGTGAGGCCATATTCTTGTTCTGCCATGAGGGAGGGTGTACTCAGCCAGTAATGGTCCTCCGCCTCTGTCCCCAGGCTACGGATCGTGTTCTGCTGCACACGGAAAGACACAGTTCATGACACAGGTGCTTCCCAACCCAGTGTCTGCCTGGAGTGTGGCTGTGACAGTGGTGGGCCATCAGGAACACTGTACCAGCCATGCCCCTTAGGATGCCCCAGGCCCTCTGTACTGGTGGACACGACCCCAGAAGCATATGCAATTTTTTTATTCTTTGACTTCTTGGTTGGCCTGTTCATAGTTTTCAGTAGCATGTTACTTAACCTCCATGTGTTGGTGACCTTTCCAGGTTTTTTCTTGTAGTTGATTTCTAGTTTCATAGCCCTGTGTTCAGAGAACACAATTGTATAACTTCAAGCTCTTTGAATTCCTTGAGACCTGTTTTATGGCCACATATGTGATGTGTTCTGGAGAGAGTTCCTTGTGCACTTGAAAAGAATGCATATTCTGTTCTTTTAGGACGTAATGCTCTGAATATATCTGCCATATCCACCTGGTCCAGTCCGTCATTTGAAGCTGCTGGTTTCCTGCTGATTTCCTGTTCAGATGATTTGTCTGTTGATGTAGGTGGGGTGTGACAGTCCCCTAACATTATTGTATTAACTGTCAATTATTTATGTTTGTTATCAACTGTTTTTGGTATTTGGAGGCTCCCACATTGGGTGCATAAATATTTATAATTGTTACATCCTCTTGTTGGATTGTCACCTTTATTATTATATCTTGTCCTTCTTTGTCTCTTGTTACAGACTTTGCTCTAAAGTCCATCTTGCCCAATATATTGCTACCACTGGCTTTCTTTTCACATCTATTTGATTAATTATTTCTCCATCTGCTCATGTAGGTGTCCCTGCATGTGAAAGGAGCCTCTTGTAGGCAGCATATTCCTGGGTCGTATTTATCCTTTACATCACCCTATCTCTTTTGATTAGAATATTTAGTCCATTCAAAGTAATTATTGATATATATTTGTTGCCATTTTGTTACTTGTTTTGCGGCGTTTTTGTAGTTTTTCCCTGACCCTTATCTTGCTCTCTTTCATGGTTTGTTGGCTTTCTGTAGTGATATACTTTGATTCCTATTTTTTTTCCGCATAGTGGGGGTTTTTGAGTCATTGTTACCATCCAGCTCATATAGAACACCTTCTCCAGCATATAACTATGTGAAGTTGATGGTCACTTCATTTTAAACCCATTCTGTACACCTCCCCTACCACACATGTCCTATTTTACATTCTTTCATTTTATGAATCCCATGAGTGATTTTTATGGATATACTAATTTTTACTGCTTTTATGCTTCCTACTTTTCATGCTCCTGATTATGGGCTTTCTTTTTCATTGAAAGAGTCATGTTTAATATTTTCTGTAGTGCTGGGTTAGCAGTCATGAACGCCTTTAGTGTTTGAGAAACTCTCTCTTTCTATTCTGAATGATAGCCTTGCTGGATAGAGGATTCTTGGCTGCAGATTTTTCCCTTTCAGCACTTTGCATACATCATGCCACTCTCTTCTGGCTTGCCAAGTTTCCGCTGAAATATCTGATCAAGTTATGGGATTTCCCTTGTACGTAACAGTCCTCTTTCCTCTTACTGTTTTGAATTTTTTTTTTAAATCACTTTTTGCCATCTTAATTACTATGGGTCTTGGTGTGAACTTCCTTGAGTTGATTTTCTTTTGGGGAGGATCTCTGTGCCTCCTGGATCTAAACACATACATGTTTCCTTCCTCAGATTAGGGAAATTTTCAGCTATTTCTTCAAATTTTCTTCCCCCTTTTCTCTCTTCTTTGGGGATCCCTATAATGTGACTATACTTGATGGAGTCACTGAGTTTCTTATTTGCGTTTTGCATAATTCCTTTTTGTCTCACTTGCTTAGCTTAATTTCCATTATTCTGTCCTCCAGGTCATTAATTCATTCCTGTGCTTCCTCTACCCTGCTATTTATTCCATCAGGTGTATTTTTAAAAAATTTTTATTTATTTTTTTAAAGTTTCTTTTCAGTGTTCCAGAATTCATTGTGTATGTACCACACCCAGTGCTCCATGCAATACGTGCCTTCCTTAATACCCACCACCAGGCTCACCCAACCTCCACCCCCTCCCCTCCCAAACCCTCAACTAGTTCCTCAGAGTCTACAGTCTCTCATGGTTCATCTCCCCCCAGTGAGTATCTTTATGATCTTTAAATTCTCCATCCAGCATATTCTATCCATTTTGCTTAGGTCTCTTGTATGGTTTGGTCTTGTTGTTTCATTTGAGAGAGATTCCTCTGTCTCCTCCTTTTGTCTAAGTCCCTGTTTTGTATGTTAGGAAGGTTGGCTATGTCTCCTACTCTTGAAAATAGTGGCTTTGTGGAAAAGGGGTCATGTAGTCCCATAATGCCTTGCAGGGCAGTGTCCCCTGTTCCCCAGGATGTGGTGCTTCAGGGACCATCTTCTGTGTGTGTTGCATGTGTCCTGTCATTGAATCCTGGCCTCTTTTCCCTTCATTTGTCCACAGGGGTCCTCCTTGCCTGTTTGAGACAGTGTTTGATCCTGAACTGTGTGGGGCATGTTTTAAGAAGGTATATGCTGGTCTGCTTGTGCAAGGTGACCTGCTGCCTAGAACCGAGTTCCAACAAAACATATGGGTCAGGACACAAAGTGTTGGTCCAGATCATTCCAATACCTTGGGCAAGGGGGTTCACTGCCCTGGACTGAGAAAGGGTGACTGGGAAGGGGGACTCCTCCAAGTGCACATTGAGGGGCAGGTGTTGGGATAAACAAGTGTCAGCACATGCTAGTTCCCGGGGTGGCTGTGTTTTTATGCTGCAGATGGAGGGGAAAATGGTGCCTGCCAGCTACTCTGTTCCTGGAAGTGTTTCCCCATAATCCCTGCCTCTTCAGGACATAATCTGAGGTGAGTAAATTACTTTACATTCTGAATGTCCCAGACACTCATGTTGAGCTCAGCTGACTGTTTGTAGTGTCTCTTTAGTGGGGGGGACTCTGCTTCCTAATGTCCTCTGGGTTCTACCAGAATAGAGCTGGCTCTATGGGGTGGGGGGCTAATTTTTTAAAATTGATTTTTAAAATTCCAGGTTTTAAGTCTTTTGGTTATAAGAACTCAGGAGTTCTTATAACTCAGGAACTCAGGAAAGTCAGCCCCTCTCCCTTTCAAAGCCAAGTGTGATGGGGATTTGTCATCTTCTCAAGGGCTCCCTGGAAGGGGGTCTGTCTCTTCCTACATCCTCTGATGTGGCCTCTTCTCTACTTTTATTTGTGGAGTTCTGCTAGTGATTGGGTCATTTTCTGGATTATTTAGGCTGATGTGTTGCCTGGTTGTATCTGTGGGAAGAGGCAAGGTCCTACTCAGCAGCTCTCCAGCTTTCCTCAAGTTGTGTAAGTTCTTTGTTTTGGGTATTAACCACTTATAAGGTGAAAGATTTGCAAAAATCTATTGAGTAGGTTGCCTTTTAGTTTTGTTGATGGTTACCTTCATTGGGCAAAAGCTTTTTAAATATAATTCCATTTGCTTATTTTAGCTTTTGTTGTCCTTGCCTGAGGGAAGTGGGCCAAAAAAGTGTGGCCAGGACTGAGGTCAAAGAGCTTACTGCTTTAAGTATTTAATCCATTTTGAACTGAATTCTGCGAATGGTGGTAAGAAAGTGGTCCAGGTTTTCCAAAAAGGTCTTTTCCTTATTGTATATTCTTGCCTCCTTTTGTCATTGAACGACTGACCAAACATGCATTGGTTTATTACTGAGCACTCCTTTGTTCTGTGTATTTTTGTGCAAGTGCCATACTATTTTGATTACAACTTCTAGTGTAGATTTATTGTTTGGCTACTTGGGGTCTTTTGTGGTTTCATAAAAATTTTAGGATTCTTAGTTGTATGAAAAATGCCAGTGAGATTTTGATGGAGATGACAGCGAAGCTGTAGCTTGCTTTGGGTAGTAGACATTTTGATATTCTCCCAATCCATGAACACAGGATGCTTTATTACTTATTTGTGTCATCTTTATTTCTGTGTCTTGGGATTTCAGACTATAGGTCTTTCACCTTGATTAAAATTTAATCCTATTTTATTCTTTTGGAGGTAATTGTAAGTGGGATTGTTAATTTCTGATCCTTCATTTGTGCAACCAATTTCTGTGTTAATTTGACATCTTTTATGACTTTGATTCCTTTATTGTAGTTTTTTGGGTCTTTAGGGTTTTCTACATAAAGCAGGTCATCTGTGAATAGTGAGTTTTAGTTCTTCCTTTCCAACATAGATGCCTTTTATTTCTTGCCTCTTTGCTAGGGCTAGGACTTCAAATACTGCCTTCTTTCTAATCTTACTCATAAACTGTGGAGTATGATATTAGCTCTGGGTTTGTCATTTATGGCCTTTATGTTGAGGTATATTCCCTCTGTATTGACTATAGAAATATTTTATAAATGGATATTGGTTTTTGTTAAATGCATCCACTGAGCTGATCAGAGTATTTTTATCCTTTTGTTTGAGGCATATCATACTGATATATGGATGTTGAACCATCCTTGTATCCCTGAAATCACACTTGGTGTATAATCCTTTAAATATATTGACTATGGTATGCTAACATTTTGTTGAGGATTATTTCGGAGATATTGACTCTGGTGTGTGTGTGTGGTTCTGGTATCAAGCTAATGCTGGCCTCATAAAATGAGTTTGGAAGCATTCCTTCTCAATTTTTTTGAAAAGTCGAGGATGATCGATATTAACTCATGTTTGGTAGGCTTCACTGTGGAGCTCTTTGGTTCTGGACTTTTAAAAAACTGCTTCTATTTATAGTGTGTTTCTAGTAATTTATCCATTTCTTCTTTTTTAAAAGATTTTTATTTATTTACTTGACACAGAGAGAGATTACAAGTAGGCAGAGAGGCAGGCAGAGAGAGGGAGAAGCAGACTCCCCGTTGAGCAGGGAGCCTGATGCGGGGCTCGATCCCAGGACCCTGGGATCATGATCTGAGCCAAAGGCAGAGGCTTTAACCCACTGAGCCACCCAGGCGCCCAATTTATCCATTTCTTTTAGGTTTTCCTATTTGTGGGTATATAATTGTTCATAGTATGATCTCATGATCCTTTCTTGGTGTTACTGTGGTATTAGCTATATGTGCTGTTTCATTTCTAATTGCATTTTTGGGCCCTTGGAACCCAAATAGAGGTTTATCTTTACAAAGAATCACCTTTTAGTTCTATTGATCTCTATTATTTCCTTTTTCTAGTCTTTAGGTATGAAGGTATATTTGGGGTTTTAATTCTCAAGGTAGGCCTATACCACTGAACTTCATGGTGTCCCACTGACTTTGGAAAGTTGTTTCCATTTTCATTAATTTACACTTATTTCTTCAAATTTAGGCTGGTTGAGGCCTCACTGAGAATGTTGAGGCAAATGAAGGAGTCATGGGGAGGGAGGAACATTCATGAATAATGCAAAGCCCCTGGAGCAGATTCCTATGTAGTGTGTTTGAGGAAGAACAAAGAGACCAGTTACTGAATTGAGTTTGATATAAAGTCAGGGGGATACCTGTGGGCCAACAAGGGTTAGGGATCTCTGAGGACCTGCTGGATTCTGGTAAGCTGGGGGCCAGGAGAGGGTGTGAACAGAGTAGGAACACATCTGACTTGTGGGACACCAGCAGGGTGCTGGTTGAGATTAAACCAGAGAGCTTCTGAAGGATCCACAGGCCAGAGGGTGGGGGATAGGAACTGGCAGGCAGTAGATGCAAGGCCGAGATGTTGTCAGAGCCAGATATGCTTGCTGGTAAAGTCCGGGGACCAGATATGTAATTTGCAAGGCCCCAGGTTCCAAAATAATTTCAAGCTAGCAAGAACAGAGCATGAAACAGTTATTAAGCCAGAGTCCCTCTGTGACGGCACTGTCCCTGTGGCTCTGGGGCAGTGAGACAATGCGAGGGTAGAATGGAGGAGGGGGGGCCCCAGACACCCTCCTCCACTCCAGATAATTTAAAGTTATTTACTGTAATGTTAACTCAGTTTTATTATCCTCCAACACCTTTCAAAGTGGAGATGAGCTAGAAGCGGTAAGTGGGAAATCTGTACCCAAGTGGAATACAGAGATGTACCACCATCCAAGAAACGTGATTTAAGAAGATAAAAAAAAAAAGAAATTTGCAATGTTGCCATTTCCAAAACCAGAGATTCTAAACTTGGAAGACCTCACTAACTCCGGGTGGGCTTTATTGAAATGTCCACATGTAGGCCAGCTGCTAATGATTTATAAGCTCCTACTTGTGCACAGATGTCACAGAACTGGGCTCATGACACGAGGGCCATGGGCTGCCAGTCTCAGCTGGCAAGGTGGGGTTTAAAATAAGAGTGTTTAATAAGAATGAAAATGTATAGGTTCAAATGATGCCTGAGCTCTACAAGGGCAATTTTTCCTAAATAAAATGTGATTTACAGTAGGCTTTTCTGGAAGTAAACACAAATTACTGCTAAAGGAGAATATTTTATAGGAAGCTGGTAATTTTTAAGTTTTTAATGCTAATATTTTAGTAGATTCTCTGGGATTCATCATCTGCAACTGAAAATCTTGCTTCCTCTTAGCCAAGATTCCTCTTCCTTTTGCAGTCAAGTGTAATGGGAGAAATACAATAGCAACAAAGGTCCTGAAGAATAAAACAGGGGGTCTTAAATGCATGGTGAGAGGACCTGTTCAGGGACTGATTAAACATCATGGATTCGCCCCCAGCCTTAATCTGCACCAACACAGCTGGCGATGGGGGCAGGGCCCTAGCTCCCCTAGCCTCCGAATAAAACACCTGCCCAGTAGCGGGCTTGGACAGAGTGCCCTGCCCAGTGCTTGCTCCTGATTTCCAGAGAGGAACCGTGACCTTCCGAGCCCTTCTATGAGGCTATTTTCCATCCTAAGTGGTAAGTAAAATCAGTCCCTTTGGAAGGACCCCCTCCAGAGCACGACACAAGGTTCTTGTCCTCAGGATTACAGCTGTCATATATATATATATATATATATATATATATATATATATATATATATACATATATATTTTTTTTTTACATAAAAGGAGCTCAATAGTGGTGGGGGGGTTTTGGAAGAAGCCACAAGGAGCTCTAGTATCAAATATCTAATATTCAAAGCCATAGTATTTGTGAACTAGGGGTCATGACCTCTTTGTTGTCAGTCTTTTCTGTCCCTAAGTATAAAATCGTCCTCACCCCGTCCCGTGCCTCCCCTCACCAGCCAGTCAGGATGCCGTGCTGATGGAATAGACTGGAGACCAGGTGCTAATTCAGCCTTTATTCCATTTATAGGTCCTTCATGACCGGCTGCACACTCAGACGTTGTAAAAGGAAGACCGCTTCCTCGTCCTTACCTGAGAGAAGTCTTGCCTTTTCCTCCTGCACCGTTTCCAGACTTTCCGTCCACCAGCGGCATTCGTGGCGGGAACAGGTTAACCCTCGGGGTATCTGCGAGGACTTCCGGAAGAAAAAGGAGCCACAGGAGACCGTTAAAAGGCTGGAAATTAGAGCAGTGGGGGCACCAGTGGGAGGGGGCGGGATGCCTCACCTGCATGCCTGGGGGCCGTCGGGCCAGGAGAAGTCTCCAGCGGGCCCATCCACCTCCTGAGCCCAATGTGGGGACCTCCTCAGCAGGTCAGCAAATGACAGCATACGCATGAGCATCCCGGGAGCTCGAGGATTCTTCTGGGTTTAGAATCTCTGGTTTTCGAAACCGCAACACTGCAAGGGGCCGGGGGCCTCACAAATTATGTAGCCCCACCGCTGAGCCCCGAACCTGTGCTAGGTAGAGAAGACACTTGAAATTAGTAACCCTAATACTAGTAGAATGTTACAAGCATTAGGTCATTAAAAAAAAAAAAGATAAGATTCTGGAATTCACTGGTGTGGCAGGGCACAGATTGGACAGCATGTCCGGGTACATCTTGTGGAAGAGTTCCAAGAGCTTGACTCACTACACATTCCTATATAGCTGGGGGTTTAGTAAATGAAGGGGAAGACACTATAAGCATCTGCTCATCAATAACAAGATATACACCCTGGTCCCCTCCTACAGTATGTAGATACAAATCTGTCCTTTAAGCAATCTCAGAAAAACCTTAAATGGTGTTGTTGCAAGTATATGTGCATTCTAGACAGCCTTTGTTGCCCCCCTCCTCCCTCAAACAGATATGAAACCCTCATCTCTGAGGACTCACATCATATAATGGACTACTGAATTTTAACTCCACAACGCAAAGTATTGGGGACTGCCTTAAAGGTTCTTGCCTTTCCCTAGATGCTTACTGACTATGATGTGGCTGTCACTTTAGGGCCTGGCTGTTTTCACCTCCTGGGGAAGTTAAGGTCTTCTGGCTCTAGCAATTCTGAGTGAAGCTCCCGATGGCAGAAGCTTTCCATCCTACACTCCTACACGAGGATCCAAGTCCCTGTAAGTCGTTAGAATTGTTAGCAAGATTTTTTTTACACTTCCAAGCAAGGAGAGATGGGGACAAATGCCCATGAGAGCAGGAAGCAGAAGAGACTACTGACCTTCATCCTTGAGGATAAAAATCCAGCTTTGGGCGTGGGAAATAAGACCCTCTAGAAAAAAGACCATCTAGAAAAACAAAAGGAAACTCCCTAGTCTGAGGCAAGGGTTAAAAGTTTGCCTAAGCTTCAGGCCAAACACTGTCCCTTGAACCCTGAACCCCTCCCCATGGGGCGGGGGTGGGAGGAGAAAACAAGGGAGACAGAACAGCTATCAGGGAGGGAAGGTTGTCTGCAAAATTAGCAAAAACCAATTTAAGGCTTGCTTGCATGAGAATTGTTATTTTCAGGAGCCCCAAGAGAATGACCACCTTGGAAAAAGGCCTTGGAGGATTGTCTTGGTCCAATGACATGTTGTAACCACAGGCTGATGACTGAGGGAGGCTTGCTTACTCCTGACATCCCCCTCCTTTGGGAAAGGGGGTTTATGATCCTTGCACACTGCTCCTTGGGGGCAGGGACCTTAGTCTTTATCTTGTCTCTTGAATTCAGTGTGACCATCTAGAACCTGGTTTCAGGGCACCTGCTTGGCTCAGTCTGTTAGGCGTCTGCATCTGCCCTCGGGTCACGCCCCCAATGGCACGGGAAGCTCCACGACTAGCTCTGTGCTTAGGAGGGAACCGGCTTGAGAGTCTATCCCCACCTGTACTCCCCCTCCCATGTGCTCTAAAATAATAAATCTTTAGAAAAACCCCAAACCTGGTCTTGGGTGGGTGTCTGGTGACTGGAGAAGCAGGTGGGGCTCTCCAGCCTGGCCTCCATGGTGCCCCAACCTGTGGGGCTTAGGAACAGGCTTGTAGGTTTCCTGTTCATGGATCTGGTATTCATGTAAGTTTCTCCCTCTTGGATTCAGGTGCCCAAGTATCAAACGTACTTCTTCCAAGACCATCTTGAGAGGGGACGCCTGCAAGGTAAGGGACAACCAGGCAGCTCCCCTGGGCTTGCTGGCTCACCTGCACACAGCTGAGCACACAGTGCTTCAAGGGGAAGTAGATTTTGTTCGACAACAAAATCGCCTCCCTTGTAAATATACTATGCACAGGCATAACAGCTTTTGAGTGACACACAGCTTTCCATTCTGTAGGTCCTCTGGGCTCTTGCCTTAAAAAGATAGTGTTGCTGAAAAGGCTTCCAGAGGCTGGGAAGGGCTCCTCCTGGCAACTCTGTGAAGGACCAGTCCTTCCTGGGGTTCCCGCTGTTCCTGCAAGGATTTCAACAGTCCATAAATCGACCTGGGATAGAGGCAGGCATTTTGAGAGTAAAATAGGGTGGGAGGGAGAGACTGGGAAAACCTGAGGATTAAAGCACTCCATGCAAGGTTCATGCGTTAGCTCACTGAGGAAATGCTCCTTGGATGCCCAGCCAGGTGGGAGGTCAGAGCATCAAGCACGCTTCATTCCTAATGATTTTTTGGCATAGAGCAGCAGCGTGTGTGAAGTTTGTAACCTCCACGCCTCAAAACCAGAACTGCTCTACAATAGAGACCTGCAGTCCTCCTTCCAAAGCTTATAAGTCAGACCTTCCAACAACCAAGAATGGCTTGGAATTTAGAAAGGGGTGTATGCTCTATATTCCTTCACGGCTGCTGCGAGGTCTGGGGCGGCAACCCTGAACTCCACCTTGAACCTTTCTACAGGAAAACGTGGGCACACTCACTCCAAGTGGGATAAAGCCCACCATAGCCCCCTAGTAGTTCAGATCAGGGTCTGCTCTCAAGTTTTGACCCTAAAGCATAAAAAACATTCCCTTTTCAAAAGACCTTGGGATTCTAAGGTACTGGGTAAGGCGCTGCAGTTATAAGCCAGGCATGCACCGATTCCATGACCCGCCCCCCATCAGTGGGCAAACAGAAGATGGCAGAGTTCCTGCCATCCTCACGGTGCTGCAGGGACCAGGCTAAGGGAGGTCTTTTCTGGGTAAGAGCCACCTCTCCTCAATGTGTGGCATGTTATAAGGTTCAGTCACGTGATGGCTCGGGTTCCCGTCACAGGCAGTTACTTTGCTGTGTGAGAGAGGATAATTGCAGGACCTAGAAGAAATGGATGCATTCCTGGACACCTGTAAACACCAAGATGGAAACGGGAAGAAACTGACAACCTGAATTGACCAATATTTAGTAACGAGATTGAACCAGTGATTAAAAACCTCCCCAAACTCAAGAGTCCAAGACCTGACAGATTCTCTGGAGAATTCTACCAAACCTTCAAAGAATAATGCCTATTCTCCTGAAGCTGTTTCAAAAATTAGAAACAGAGGGAAAACTTCCAGACTCTTTCTATGAAGCCAGCATTACCTTGATCCCCAAACCAGCCAAAGACCCCATCAAAAAGGAGAATTTCAGACCGATATCCCTGATGAATACGGATACCAAGACTCTCAACAAGATCCTAGCTAATAGGATCCAACAGTACATTAAATGGATTATCCACCATCACCAGGTGGGATTTATTCCTGGGCTGCAAGGGCCGTTCAACATTTGCAAATCGATCAATGTGACAGAACAAATCAATAAGAGAAGAGAGAAGAAACACATGGTCCCCTCAGTTGATGCAGAAAAACCATTTGACAAGATACAGCACCCGTTCCTGATTAAAACGCTTCAAAGTATGGGGATAGAGAGAATATTCCTCAACTTCATAAAATCTATCTAAGAAAAACCCAGAGTGAATATCATTCTCAATGGGAAAAAGCTGACAGCCTTCCCTTTGATATCAGGAACATGACAAGGATGCCCACTCTCACCACTGCTGTTCAACATAGTACTAGAAGTCCTAGCACCAGCAATCAGACAACAAAGAGAAATAAAAGTTATCAAATTGGCAAAGAAGAAGTCAAACTCTCTCTCTTCACAGATGGCATAATAGTTTATATGGAAAACCCAAAAGACTCCACCCCCAAACTACTAGAACTCATACAGGAATTCAGTAATGGTGCAGGATACAAAATCAATGTACAGAAACCAGTTGCTTTCTTATACACTAACAATGAAAATACAGAAAGGGAAATTAGAGAATCGATTCCATTTACTAAAGCACCAAAAACCATAAGATACCTGGGAATAAACCTAACCAAAGAGGTGAAGGATCTGTACTCGAGGAGCTACAGAACACTCATGAAAGAAACTGAAGACACAAAAAGATGGAAGACCATTCCATGTTCATGGGTTGTAAAAAAATAAACATTGCTCTGGGTGGCATAGACATTTTAACAATCTATACTCTCAATGCCATCCCAATCAAAATACCAAAGGCATTTTTCAAAGTGATTGAACAAACAATCCTGAAAATTTGTATGGAAAGTGAAAAGACCCTGAATCCCCAAGGAAATGTTGAAAAAGAAAACAAAACTGGGGGCAACACGTTGCCTGATTTCAAGCTGTACTACAAAGTTGTGATCACCAAGGCAGCATGGTACTGGCACAAAGACAGACACATAGATCAATGGAACAGAGTAGAGAGCCCAGATGTGGACCTACGACTCTATGGTCAACTAATTTTTGACAAAGCAGGAAAAAGTATCCCATGGAAAAAAGAAAGTCTCTTCAATAAAAGGTGCTCGGAAAACTGGACAGCTATATACAGAAAAATGAGACTCGACCATTCTCTCACACCATACACAAAGATAAACTCTAAATAGATGAAAGAACAGGATGTAAGGCAGGAATCCATCAAAATCCTAGAGGAGAACATAGGCAATAATCTCCTTGACATTGGCCACAAGAAATTCTTTCAAGACATGTCTCCAAAGGCAAGGGAAACAAAAGTGAAAATGAAATTCTGGGACTTCATCAAGATAAAAAGCTTCTTCTTAGCAAAGGAAAGAGTCAAAAAAAAAAAAAAAGAGGCAACCCACAGAATGGGAGAGGATATTTGCAAATGACACTACAAAGGGATGATATCCAAGATCTATAAAGAACTTCTCAAACTCAACACCCAAAAAGCAAATAATCACATCAAAAAATGGGCAGAAGACATGAATAGACACTTCTCCAAAGAAGACATACGAATGGACAACAGACATGAAAAAATGTTCAACATCATTAGGCATCAGGGAAATTCAAACCAAAACCACATTAACATACCAGCTTACACCAGTTAGAATGGCCAAAATCAACAAGACAGTAAACAATGTGTGTTGGAGAAAATGTGGAGAAAGGGGAACCCTCTTGCACGGTTGGTGGGAAGGCAAGTTGGTGCAGCCACTTTGGAGAACAGTGTGGAGGTTTCTCAAAAAATTAAAAATAGAACTTCACTATGACCTTGCAATTGCCCTCCTGGGCATTTACCCCAAAGATACAGATGTAGTGAAAAGGAGGACCATCTATACCCCAATGTTCATGGCAGCAATACCCACAGTAGCCAAACTGTGGAAGGAGATGAGAGGCCCTTCAACAGACGGAGAGATAAGGACAATGTGATCCATGTACACTATGGAGTGTTATGCCTCCATCAGAAAGGATGAATACCCAACTTTTACATCGATGCATATGGGATTAGAGGAGATTATGCTGAGTGAAATTAGGCAGAGAAAGATCACTATCATATGGTTTCACTTATTTGTGGAGAATAAGGAATAACAAAGGGACATTAAGAGAAGAACAAAGGGACATTTAGAGAAGAAAGGGAAAAAGGAAGGCGGGGAAATCAGAGGAAGAGACAAAGCATGAGAGACTATGGACTCTGGGAAACAGAGGGTTTCATAGGGGAAAGGGTGGGAATGGATGAGCCTGCTGGTGTGTATTAAGGAGGGCATAGACTGATGGAGCACTGGGTGTTATGGGCAAACAATGAATCATGGAACGCTACATCAAAAACTAGTATACTGTATGGTGACTAACATATCCTAATAATAAAAT
>RCUC01156831.1:0-43444 GCA_003697995.1 Taxidea taxus jeffersonii | reverse complement strand
TGAAAAAACATTTGACAAAGTAAAGCATTCCTTTCTGATCAAAACTCTTCAAAGTGTAGGGATAGAGGGCACATGCCTCGATATTATCAAAGCCATCTGCGAAAAACCCACCGCAAATATCATTCTCAATGGAGAAAAACTGAGAGCTTTTCCACTAAGGTCAGGAACACGGCAGGGATGTCCGTTATCACCACTACTATTCAACATAGTACTAGAAGTCCTAGCCTCAGCAATCAGAAAACAAAAAGAAATTAAAGGCATCCAAATCGGCAAAGAAGAAGTCAAACTACCACTCTTTGCAGATGATATGATACTATATGTGGAAAACCCAAAAGGCTCCACTCCAAAACTGCTAGAGCTTGTACAGGAATTCAGTAAAGTGTCAGGATATAAAATCAATGCACAGAAATCAGTTGTATTTCTTTACACCAACAACAAGATAGAAGAAAGAGAAATTAAGGAGTCAATCCCATTTACAATTGCACCCAAAACCATAAGATACCTAGGAATAAACCTAACCAAAGAGGCAAAGAATCTATACTCAGAAAACTATTAAATACTCATGAAAGAAATTGAGGAAGACACAAAGAAATGGAAAAGTTTCCATGCTCATGGATTGGAAGAACAAATATTGTGAAAATGTCTATGCTACCTAAAGCAATCTACACATTTAATGCAATCCCTATCAAAATCCCATCCATTTTCTTCAAAGAAGTGGAAAAAATAATCCTAAAATTTATATGGAACCAGAAAAGACCTCGAATAGCCAAAGGAATATTGAAAAAGAAAGCCAAAGTTGGTGGCATCACAATTCTTGACCTCAAAAAGCTTACAAAGCTGTCATCATCAAGACAGTATGGTACTGGCACAAAAACAGACACATAGATCAATGGAACAAAATAGAGAACCCAGAAATAGACCCTCAACTCTATGGTCAACTAATCTTCCACAAAGCAGGAAAGAATGTCCAATGGAAAATACAGCCTCTTCAACAAATGGTGTAGGGAAAATTGGACAGCCACATGCAGAAGAATGAACTGGACCACTTCCTTACACCACACAGGATAATAGACTCAAAATGGATGAAGGACCTCAAAGTGAGAAAGGAATCCATCAAAATCCTTGAGGAGAACACAGGCAGCAACCTCTTCGACCTCAACCCCAGCAACTTCTTCCTAGGAACAACGCCAAAGGCAAGGGAAGCAAGGGCAAAAATGAACTATTGGGACTTCACCAAGATCAAAAGCTTTTGCACAGCAAAGGAAACAGTTAACAAAACCAAAAGACCACTGACAGAATGGGAGAAGATATTTGCAAACGACATATCAGGTAAAGGGCTAGTATCCAAAATCTATAAAGAGCTTAGCAAACTCAACACCCAAAGAACAAATAATCCAATCAAGAAATGGGCAGAGGACATGAACAGACATTTCTGCAAAGAAGACATCCAGATGGCCAACAGACACATGAAAAAGTGCTCCACATCACTGGGCATCAGGAAAATACAAATCAAAACCACAATGAGATACCACCTCACATCTGTCAAGAGAGGCTAAATAAACAAGTCAGGAGATGAGAGATGCTGGCGAGGATGCGGAGAAAGCAGAACCCTCCTACACTGCTGGTGGGAATGCAAGCTGGTGCAACCACTCTGGAAAACAGCATGGAGGTTCCTCAAAAAATTGAAAATAGAGCTCCCTTACAACCCAGCAATTGCACTACTGGGTATTTACCCTACAGATACAAACGTAGTGATCCAAAGGGGCACGTGCACCCGAATGTTTATAGCAGCAATGTCCACAATAGCCAAGTTATGGAAAGAACCTAGATGTCTGTCAACAGATGAATGGATAAGGAAGAGGTGGTATATATATACAATGGAATACTATGCAGCCATCAAAAGAAATGAAATCTTGCCATTTGCGATGACATGGATGGAAGTAGAGGGTATCATGCTTAGTGAAATAAGTCAATTGGAGAAAGACAACTATCATATAATCTCCCTAATATGAGAAAGTGGAGATGCAATGGGGGGGAGGGGTTAAGGGGGTAGGAAAAGAATAAATGAAACAAGATGGGATAGGGAGGGAGACAAACCAGAAGAGACTCTTAATGTCATAAAACAAACTGAGGGGGGCGGGGGGAGGGTTGTCAGGAGAGGGTGGTGGGGTTACATTATATGTTTATAAAAAAATAAATTTAAAATTAAAAAAAAAGAATGTTACTTCATATTCATGTATTTGTGTCCCTTACAAATTTTGTTTCTGTGATTACTTCCTGGTTTCATATAGTTTTGGTGATAAAAGATGCATATTATTATTTTAGTGTTTTTGAATTTATTGAGATTTCTTTGGCGATCTAACATGTGATATCTCCTAGAGACTATGCCATGTGCATTGGAAAAGAATGTGTATTCCACTTACTTTGGATGGAATGTAAAGTAAGCCCATCTTATCCAATGTGTAATCCAAGGACACTTTCCTTGCTGATTTTCTGTCCAAATGATCTATACTGATATAACTGGGGTATTAACGTCACCCACTATTATTGTATTAGTGTCAGTTTATTCATTTGTCTATATTATAGTTTATGCATTTAGGTGCTCCCATGTTGGGTACATAAATAGTTACAATTATAATACCCCCTTGTTGGATTGTTCTCTTCATCTTTATGACCTCTTTGTCTCCTGTTATAGTCTTTGTTTTAAAGTCTATTTTGTCTGATACAAATACTGCTAACAAGTTTTCTTTTTGCTTGCATTTGCATGATAAATATTTTTCTATATCTACAAAATAAATTTAAATGTATCTTTAGGTCTGATGTGAGTCTCTTGTAGGTAGCATACAGATAATGGTCCTGCTTTTTTATCCATTCAGTTGCACTATGTATTTTGATAGAAGCATTTAGTCCATTTACATTTAACGCACTTTATGGACAGGTATATATTTATTGCCATTTTGTTACTTGTATTTTGCTTTTTTTTTAGTTCTTCTCTGTTCCTTTCTTCTTCTCTTCTCTTAAGTTTTATGCTTGGATTTCTTCTTTATTTTCTGTGTATCTATTATAAGTTTTTGATTTGTGGTTACCATTAGGTTCACATATAACATCTAATGCATACAACAGTCTATATTGACGGTCACTTACATTTGAACCCATTCAAAAAGCACTGAATTTTAACTCCCTCCTCCCCATGTTTCATGTATATGATGTCATACATAACATCCTTCTATTTTGTGAAACTCTTGACTGATTTTTATAGATATAATTGACTTTATTGCTTTTTTTCTTAGCCTCTGTACAGGTTTAATAAGTGATTAATCTAGTTTTTTCATGTTTGCATTTGTCTGTGAATTTTTTTCCTTTCATAATTTTCTTACCTTTGAATATGGCCTGCTGACTGTCAAACCAGATGCCTGGCCCCAATCTGTCTGCCAAGGCGGCAGTAACACTGATTGGCAAGGCACTATCTCTGAGCTGCTAGCTATAAAGTTCAGCTGCTGGGACTGTGGACTCACTAGGGTATGTGATTATCTTTCCTACTCTCCAGGGCAGGGGTCACTGTAAAATGGTACCAGTCCCTCCCAGGAGTACTTGCAGGGTATGTTTTGGCAAGAGGTACTTTGGAGATATCCCTGCTAAATGGAGCTGGTTGGATAGAACAGATGCCCAGGAGAACACAATGGCAGGGCACTTGGAGCTAGCAAGATAAGTGGAGAGTGTTTTTGCTGGTTCTGCAAGTGTCCCACTTTCTAAGTTGTTTAGGGGGAAAGAAATGGCACTTACCACCTCTTTTGATCTTGGAGAAGTCTCCTAAAGATCCCTGCACCTCCAGCACTTATTCTGATATTAATAAGTAAATCTCCTTTATGGACACCCCTAAACCTTTTTAAACTGTTCCTTCTTTGCTGTATCTCAACCATGTTACTTATGCTGACTCTTTAAAGGCAGGAACTCAGTTTCCTATCACATACCAGCTATTCTACAGCAAAACATACTAATTTTTAAAGTAAGAACGGAACTCTGCTAATTGTAAAAACTCCTGAAGTTAAGCCCCATATATTTTTCCACGCCTAATGTTATAGGGACTCATCTTGCTGGTGAGGGTCCCCTGTGCCTGGAAGCCTGGTATGGAGTCTGATCCTCTCACTTCTCTGTGGTCATAGTGTCCCTCTCCTTTGTGGTTAGTCTCACAGGGGGTTTGACTCCCACCCATGTCATTGCCCTTCCCACTCTTTTTGATGTGCCCTCCTCTCTACAATTAACTGTGTAAACTCTTCTGTCAGTCATCAGGTCATTTTCAGAGTTAATTGCATTGACATGGCTGTTATCTTGGAGTGTCTATAGGACAAAATGACCCCAGGATCCTTCTACTCTGCCATCCTCCTGGTTGTCGTATTTCTTTAGTCTTTCTTGCTCTAGTTATATTCATAATTATATTCTAATCATCTATGATAACTACATTTTTTGAGTCCAGGCAGTTGTCTTATAAGTAGTCACCATTTTCTTTGTCTGATTATTTATTCACAGGTAGATCTGTTTTGTCATTTTGATAAGAAGTCAAGATGCATGATGTACACTTACCACTGTGTTACATTGAAGCATCTACTGTTCCATTACTAGCTTCACCATTTGATTAAAGTACTACCGGTGCTCTCTATACTCTTAAGGCCATTAGTAGCTTGAACCTCAGTGAAGCTATACTGTGCTCACACAGAATATGTAAAGAAATGCTTGAAGATAAGCAAATGAGTGTGTTAAAGGTGACTACTTCATATTATATCACTATTTCATGACCTTTACAAAAGCAAGACATCAATAATTGAAGATTGTGGAATCATGTTCATGTGAAAGATACAATTTTCAAATTAGAAGTATATGCAAATGTCTTGGTTGAAGGCAAGATGACAGAGGAGTAGGGGATCCCCATTTCAACTGGCCCCCTCAATTTAGCTGGATATCTACCAATAGAACACCCACGAAATCTGCTTGAGATGTAAGAATGTATATCTGGATCTCTACAAGCAGAAAAGAATTGCCTGCTGCAAGACAGGAAGGATGGAATCATGAATCTGTGGGGAGATATCAGAAGATAAACAGAAGAGGGGAGAGCCTCCATAAGCTGGCTCCTGGAAAGTGATGTAACACCAGAGTGCAAAAGCATCCTATGCTGGGGACCAGGCAAAAACTCATAGAGTAGTAGCAGCTGGGAAAGGGCTTTAAAGCAGCACCGACAGGATCCAGGAGCTCTGGGTGCACACTTGAGCCCGTGACTGCTAGCAGTTTTAGAAGCACAAGGAGCAGGACATGCCCCAGCCCCTGGGATGACCTCTGAGAGAGTCACTATAGGTGGGCACTGCAGGAGGCAGTGGTTTTCAGCAACACACACAGATATAGAGACTGTTAGTTCTGGAGGTTTTAGTGAAGAGAGCAGACTACGATTTCTCTGCTCTGATCCAGAGGTTTGCGTGTGGCCATTTTCCCTCTGATCCTCAGAAGAGGCAAGGCACCGAAAGCCACCAGAGAACAAAAGCACAAAGACCAGTTTCCACCGAGCCCATCCCTCTGACAGGGGGCAGGGTAATTCTGCCCAAGCAGGGTTGCGTGAGAAACAGTGTGGCAGGCTTCTCCCCCAGAAGAAAGGCTGGAAGAGTAAGAGGACTACAACCCTAGAGTCCCAATAAAAACGTAAAATCCCTACACCAGGAGAAAATACAATATAGAGCTCCAAGAATGTCTCATGGCTTGTTATTTTTCAGAACCAAATCTCTTTTGCTTTTCATTCCTTCTTTTATGCTTCTTCTGAATTTTTTTTACCTTATTCTCATTATAACTAGATGTTTAATATATCAACTTATATTTCATAGTAGCTTTTTAACTTGTACTTTTTCACACCTATTTTTTTTACACCTATATATTTTTTATCACTATATGCTTCATTGCAGTCCTTTTCCCTATTCCATATTACCTTTATATATAGACAAGTTTTACTTTCCCTGTAATTTTGGTAAGTAGTGTCCTCTAAGACCAAAATACACCCAGGAACAACTGGAACAACCTACACTGTCCACACTGAGAGATGACAGCTCCCTTCCCTTTATCTCACCCCTGCCATTTTGAAAATTTTTAATTTTATTTTAAAATTTTTTATGTTAAAAATTTTACTCTTGTGTTTCATCTTGGCTTTGTTTCTTTTGGTGGTGGCTTCCAACCACTCTAGATTTTCTGAGGGTGCATCTTGCTTGGTTCATGTTTGATATTTTGGACTCTGAACATTCCCTCAACCATCCCTCAACAGGAATGGAATCCCAACAAAAAAAGAACCAGAGACAATGTCCTTTGCCACAGATCTAATGCACATGGATATAAGAAAGATGTCAGAGGTAGAATTCAGGATAGCAATTATAAAGTCAATAGCTAGGCTTTAGAAAAGCATTAGTAACAATACAGAATCTCTAAGAGCACAAATAAGATCTAATCAGGCTTAAAAATGAACTATAAATGAACTTAAAAATGCTATAAATGAGATACAGTCTAAATTGGATACTCTAACAGCCAGGGTAAATGAAACAAAAGAATAAATTACTGATCTACAAGATAAGCTGATAGAAGGGAAGGAAGCTGAGAAGGATAGGGACAGGCAGCTAGAAACCCATGAGAACAGACTCAGAGAGATCAGTGACACAATGCAATGTTCCAATGTCAGAATTATAGGGATCCTGAAGGGGTAGGAGAGAGAGGGAGGACTAACAGGTATTTGAGGAAACCATAGCTTAGAACGTCCTAATCTAGGGAAGGAAACAAGAATTCCTGACCAAGAGGCAGAGAGGACACTTCCCAATATAAATAAAAACAGACCCACACCCCAGCATATAATACTGAAGCTTGCAAATCTTAGAGCCAAGGAAACTATCCGGAGAGTAGCAAGGGGGAAGATAATTCTTTTTTTTTTTTTTTAAAGATTTTATTTATTTATTTGTCAGAGAGAGAGAGCGCGAGAGCAAGCACAGGCAGACAGAGTGGCAGGCAGAGGCAGAGGGAGATGCAGGCTCCCCGCTGAGCAAGGAGCCCGATGTGGGACTCGATCCCAGGACGCTGGGATCATGACCTGAGCCGAAGGCAGCTGCTTAACCAACTGAGCCACCCAGGCGTCCCGGGGAAGATAATTCTTAAATACAAAGGGAAGAACATCAGAAAAATGTCAGACCTGTCCAGAGATCTGGTGAGCCAGAAAGGTCTGGCAAGACATATTAAGAGTACTAAATGAGAAGAAAATGCAGGCAAGAATACTTTATCCAGCAAGGCTGTCATTCAGAACAGATGGCAAGACAAAGAGCTTCCAGGACTGGCAGAAACTGAAAGAATATGTGACCACCAGGCCAGCCATGAAAGAAATATTAAGGGGGATTCTATAAAACAAGAAAGACCCCAAGAGTAATATAGACAAGAAATTTACAGAGACGATCTATATAAATAGGGACTTTACAAGCATACAATGGCACTAAATTCATGCCTTTCAATGGTTACTCTCAACATGAAGGGCCTAAATGCTTCCATGAAACAGCACAGGGTTGCACACTGGATATAAAGAAAGAACCCACCCACATGATGCCTATAAGAGACTCCTTTTGAAACTAAAGACACCTCCAGATTGAAAGTGAGGGGATGGAGGACCATTTATCATACCAACAGATGTCGAAAGAACGCTGGGAAGCAATTCTCATATCAGACAAAATAGATTTTAAACCAAAGACTGTCATAATAGATGTAGAGGGACACTGTATCATACTTAAAGGATCTATCCAACAAGAAAATCTAACAGTAGTAAATATCTATGCCCCCAACATGGGAGCAGCCAACTACATAAACCAACTATTCACCCAAATAAAGAGTTATATTGATAATACTATATTAATAGTAGGAGATCTCAACACTACTCTCAGAAATGGCCAGATCGACTAAACCAAAGATTAACAAATAAACAAGAGCTCTGAATGACACATTGGACTAGGTGGACTTTGTAGATATACACAGAACATTCCACCCTAAAACAACAGAATACTCATTCTTCTCAAGTGCACATGGAATTTTCTCCAGAGTAGACCACATGTTGGGTCACAAGTCAGGTCTCAACTGATACCAAAAGACTGAGATTATCCCCTGCATATTTTCAGGCCAAAGTACTTTGAAACTGGAACTCAATCACAAGAAATAATTTGGAAGGAATTCAAACACTAGAAGTTAAAGAGCATCCTGCTACAGAATGAATGAGTCAACCAGAAAGTTGAAGGAGAACTTAAACAATTCATGGAAACTAATGAAAACACATCGGTCCAAAACTGATGGGATACTGCAAAGCTAGTCCTAAGGGGGAAACACACAGCCATCCAAGCCTCTCTCAAGAAAGTAGAAAAGTCCAAATGCACAAGCTAGCCTTAGACTTAAAGGAGTTGTACAAAGAGCAGCAAATAAAACCTAAACCAAGCAGGAGAAGAGAAATAATAAAGATTAGAACAGAGATCAATGAAATAGAAACCAGAAAAACAGTAGAACAGATCAACAAATCTAGAAGCTAGTTCTTTGAAAGAATTAATAAGGTCCATAAACCTCTGGCCAGATTTATTCAAAAGAAAAGGGAAAGGACCCAAATCAATAAAATCAGGAACGAAAGGGGAGAAATCACAACCAATACAAAGGAAATAGAGACAGTTATTAGCACTTATTATTAGCAGTTATATGCCAACAAACTAGGTAATTTGGAAGAAATGGATGTATTCCTGGAAACTTATAAACTACCAGGACTGAAACAGGAGAAAATAGACAATTGGAACAGACCAATACCCAGCAAGGAAATTGAAACAGTTATCAAAAGCCTCCCCAAAAACAAGAGCCCATGGCCAGGAAGCTTCCCAGGGGAATTCTACCAAACATTTAAAGAAGAGATAATACCTATTCTACTGAAGGTGTTTCAAAAAATAGAAATGGAAGGAAAACTTCCAAACTCTTTCTATGAGGCAAGCATTACCCTGATCTCCAAACCAGGCAAAGACCCCAACAAAAAGGAGCATTGAAGACAAAAATCCCTGATGAACACTGATGGATGCCAAAATACTCACCAAGATCCTAGTTAATAGGATCCAATAGTACATTAAAAGGATTATTCATGATGACTAGGTGGGATTTATTCCTGGCATGCAAGGTAGGTTCAACATTTGCAGATCAATCAACAAGATAGATCACATCAACAAAAGAGGAGACAAGAACCATATGATCCTCTCAATTGATGCAGAAAAAGCATTTGACAAAATACAGCATCCTTTCCAGATTAAAACTCTTCACGGTGGAGGGTTAGAGGGAACATACCTCAATCTCATAAAAGCCATCTATGAAAAGCACACAGCAGATATGATTCTCACTGGGGAAAAACTGAGAGCTCTTTCCTTAATGTCAGGAACAGGACAGGGATGTCCACTCTCACCACTATTGTTCAACATAGTAGTAGAAGTCCTAGCCTCAGCAATCAGACAACAAAAGGAAATAAAAGGCATTCAAATTGGCAAGGAAGTCAAACCCTCGCTCTTCATAGATGACATGGTACTTTATGGGAAAACCCAAAAGACTCTACCTTCAAATCACTAGAACTCATAAAGCAAATCAGCAATGTGGCAGGATACAAAATCAATGCACAGAAATCATTTGCTTTTCTATACACTAACAATGTGACTGAAGAAAGAGAAATTAAGGAATAAATTCCACTTACAACTGCACCAAAACCCAAGATACCTAGGAATGAAACTAACCAAAGAGTTAAAGGGTCTACACTCTAGAAACTACTAAACACGAAAGAAATTGAGGAAGACACAAAGAGATGGAAAAACATTCCATGCTCATGGATTGGAAGAATAAACATTGTGGAAATGTCTATGCTGCCCAGAACCATCTACACTTTCAGTGGAATCCCTATCAAGAGACCACTGACATTTTTCACAGAGCTGGGACAAACAATCCTAAAATTTGAATGGAGACAGAAAAGACCCCGCATCCCAGGGCAATGTTGAAAAAGAAAGCCAAAGCTGGGGGCATCACAGTGACTGACTTCAAGCTATGTTACAAAGCTGTACTCACCAAGACAGCATGGTACTGCACAAAAACAGACACATAGATCAATGGAATGGACTAGGAATGGACTAGCCCAGAAATGGATCCTTTACTAATGGTCAGGAAAGAGTATCCAATGGAAGAAAGACAGTCTCTTCAATAAATGGTGCTCAGAAAATTGGGCAGCTCCATAAAGAAGAATGAAACTGGACCATTCTCATAGACCATCCACAGAGATAAACTCAAAATGGATGAAAGACCTCGGTGTGAGACAGGAATCCATCACAATCCTAGAGGAGGACATAGGTGATAACCTCTTTGACATCGGCCATGTAACTTCTTTAAAGAACATCTTCAAAGGCAAAGGAAACAGAAGCAAAAATGAACTTTTGGGACTTCATCAAGATAAAAAGCTTCTGTACACTAAAGGAAAAAATTAAGAAAACTAAGGCAGCCCATGGAATGGGAGAAGATATTTGCACATGATATTACAGAGAACGGGCTGGTATCCAAGATGTATAAAGAATTTCTCAGGGCACCTGGGTGGCTCAGTGGTTTGAGCCTCTGCCTTGGCTCAGGTCATGATGTCGGGGTCCTGGGATTGAGCCCCACACTGGGCTCTCTGCTCAGCGGGGAGCCTGCTTCTGCCTCTCTGTCTGCCTGCCTCTCTGCCTACTTGTGATCTCTATTGCTGTCAAATAAATAAATAAATATATAAATCTTTAAAAAAAAAAGAAGAAGAAGAAGAACTTCTCAAACTCAACACCAAAAAAAACAAATATCCCATCATGAAATGGGCAGAAAACATGAACAGATACTTCTCCTCAGAAGACATACCAATGGCTAACAGACACATGAAAAAATTTTCAACATCGGGAAATTCAAATCAAAACCTCAATGAGATACCACCAAACAGTAGTTAGCATGCAAAAATTAACAAAGCAGGACACAACAAATGTTGGCAAGGATGTGGAGAAAGGGGAACCCTCTTATACTGTTGGTGGGAATGCAAGATGTTAAGCCACTTTGGAAAACAATATGGAGGTTCCTTATAAAGGGAAAAAGGAGTTATCCACTGATCCAGCAATTGCATTACTGGATATTTGCCCCACCAATACAGATGTTGTGAAAACAAGCAGCATATGCACCCCAATGTTCATAGAAGCAGTGTCCACAGTAGCCAAACTGTGGAAGGAGATGACATGCCCTTCAACAGATGAATGGATAAAGAAGATACGGTTCGGGGAGTCTGGGTGGCTCAGTTGTTAAGCGTCAGGCCCAGGGTACTGGGATCGAGCCCCATACCGGGCTCCCTGTGTAGTAGGAAGCCTGCTTCTTACTCTCCCACTCCCCTAGCTTGTGTTCCCTCACTCACTGTGTCTCTCTCAAATAAATAAAATCTTTAAAAAATAAAAAGAATATATGGTACATGTATACAATGGAGTATTACTCAGCCATCAGAAAGGATGAATATGTACCATTTGCAACAACATGGAAGTAACTAGAGAGTATTATGCTAAGTGAAATAAGTCAATCAGAGAAAGACAATTATCATATTATTTCACTCATATTTGAAACATAAGGAATAGTGCAGAGGGCCATAGAAAACAGAAGGGGAAACTGAATGGGAAGAAATCAGACAGGGAGACTAACCACGAGAGACTATGGACTCTGGGAAATAAACTGAGGGTTTTAGAAGGGAATGGGGTGGGAGGATGGGGTAGCCAGGTGATGGGTAATTAAGGAGGGGTCATGTTGTGATAAGCACTGGGTGTTGTACGCAACTAATATATTACTGAACACTAACTCAGAAACTAATAATGTATAAGTTGGCTAATTGAACATAATAAAAACAGTATATGCATATGTCTCACCTTCACAAAATTAATATTCAGAAACCTAATCTTAATAACAGTTAAAATATAGATCTTTTCCATATATAACAAAATAAAGTAAGAATATATTTTATATTGTGAAGGGATTTTTTTTCACTTTATAAAATAATTATTTGACTTATAACCTTATTTAACAAGTGATACCTCAATGTAATTGTAGGGGGTAAAATTCTAAACTGGGTGGGGTGCAATGGGCCTCAGCCCTGCTCTATCATTACCTAGTTGTGTAACTTTGGATAAATCTGTTAACTACCTGGGCCCTAGTTTTATCATCTGCAAAATTCGATCAGCCATCATGTCCCTCTGATTGAAAGCAACCACCTCAAGGAAAATGAGGAGATTATTCTGCCAAAGATGACTGATGACTTAAATATCTAGAGATGAAAAAAATTTTGCTGACAAAGTCATAAAATGTTAGAACTAGTCTTGCATAAACTCTTAAGAAAACTTAAATGTTTAGAGGCCTAGATAGATAGAGCACTCACAGATTACACAGTCAATTAGTAGCAAAGCCCAACACTTGCCCAATTTGTCTTAGGGCAATAAAAACCTATTATCCAGACTTAAAGTTACTAGAAGAACACAAACCAGCTTACCTGTATGCAAGAGCCAAAGCCCAGACCCCAGCAGCGCAGTACAGACTATCATGGATTTTTGCCTTCTGATCATCGCCGCATGTTTTAGTGGGAAAGAGACCTGTGGTTGGACTTTGATACAGTAGCAATGTTGACTTGACTGGAATGGAACACAAGAAAAAGAATGAATTGTACAGCCATCCATTTTCCTTGGGCTGAAGATCTTTTTTTTTTTTTTAAGGTTTTATTTATTTATTTGATAGAGATCACAAGTAGGCAGAGAGAGAGGAGGAAGCAGGCTCCCCACAAAGCAGAGAGACCAATGTGGGGCTCAATCCCAGGACCCTGGGATCATGACCTGCGCTGAAGACAGAGGCTTTAACCCACTGAGCCACCCAGGCGCCCCTGGGCCGAAGAGCTTAATCTTTAGTTTCCTCATTCTACTTTTGACATTTCTGTGGTTCCTGAATTTACCTATAATATGCAACTGTTTAGCATGCAGAAACTGCTTCAAGTAGGTCACTCCAGCTGAAGTGGAAATCTACCCTGAAGGAAGGGTATTTCTACTTTTGAGGAAAGAACTTAGCTAATTAGCAATTAAAAGCCTTTTAGCATAGCCTGACTAATGTCAGTAAGTGTTGTAAGGCAACATCAGGTACAGAAAAGAAAAAAAGACCAATAAAAAAGAAGTATATTTTCAACAACAAGTTCAATAGGGAAACGAAGCAAATGTACAACGAAGAGTGGCATTAGTCGCTAAATCCCCTTGTTTTCCACTGATGACTAACTTGTGTCCTGTCTTCAGAGGACTGTATTCATTTTATTTTACATATTATTTTATACAGGCTGAAGATATATTAACATGTCAAAATCAAATCCTATCCTTATATGACATGAAAATAAGTAAATAAATATTTGGAGAAGATTTTACTTAAAAAACTGAAATTAATGCTTTATTATCTTTTATAAAAGAGCCTTGAAATATAAACATACACCCACCAAAACTACATTTCCTAACAAAACTATTTTTTCCTAACTATAAATTTGTTTTTCCGTAAAATACATTTAATTACTCTAATCTAGACTGACATGTGCCACCTTCTTTAAGAGTAATTTTTTAAGGACCTAAAGCATGTTTCTCCTTCAAAGAGTTAAAGAATTTCTTTTTCTTAGACAAAACTGATGTTATCATTTTCAGATTACCAGGATATTTATCATTTTTCCCAGAGTAAAGAATTAGTCCTTATTGTCTGAAGAAAACAACTGACATTTCTTTAGAAAGGTATTTAAATTTCTTTATCTAGTCACGGCTACAATGATAATAGAAGGGCCACATATGAATATATTCCAGAACTGTGACCAAAATAACATGAATTAAGGTTTTATATGAGCTAAACACAAACAACAAAAAACAAAAAAACTCTTATCTTAGGGGAAATAAATAAATTTACTATTATTTTCCATACAAGTCCATATAAATAGCACAAGAAGCAAACTGGCAAAAATTAATAGGCTTTTCTAACTTAGAGTCTGATGAACAAAGAGGAGTCCCATGCATACATATCTCAAAGCCAAGTACTCACATTCAAAAACAGAATCTGCCAAGCTGCCTTTGGCAAAACAGTAACAAATAAAATAGGGAACCATTTTTTTTAGTAATACTAACCTGAGGTTATCTTGTGTCTCTCAGTGAATTAGAAATAGATACAAAAGCCTTAGGACTACTTGGGAACAAGTATAGGTAAATGAGGAAGGAACACTTCTACAAAATCATTATGTAAGTAGTAATCAAGAAGCAGCCTCTAGTTCTCAAATCTGGTAATGTTTAGGAGGGCTAAAAGGACACAGAGGACATCGGTGACAGTTTTAAAATTATTCAAGGGACAGATGATTTGCTGGAATTCTTTTACAGTCCCAGTATCAATATGCAATTGGAATATATAGCTGCTTCAGCAATGACACTACCCCAACATCCAAATGAAAGAATATCATCATGCACATAATATGTGCAATATAAGGCAGGGTAAATACTACTGTTAACTACCTAAGGACACGTTTTCCTCAAGTTTTGCTTACCAATTCTGTAATAATGATCCAATTTATCCCAAAGAGTCTCATTATTAGGTCTCGGAAGATTAATGCTTTTAAGAGGTTCATAAACTGAGCCTAAAAGAAAAATGAAAACCCATCAAATTCAATCATTTTCACTGAGATAAACAAAGAAAAGAAGATTTCTAAATAAATGAAAAAGCACTACTTAATCTAATTTTCATTTTTATATGTGAATTACCACATTATATTACTGGTCAAATTTTTGGTAAGGGAGGAAGAGAAAAGAAATCGCCCTAGTAACAAGTATAGAACAGTCTTAATGTTATGGAAACCCCACCCTCACCCCTGGCAGTTAATCTAACTGACATACACACACACACACACATATACACATATGTGTACATATGTACATATATACACATATGTACATATATGTATTTAAATTGTTGGAATCAGTATATATGTATGTATACACATACATATATATGTGTATGTGTAATAACATGTATACATATACATGTATATATGTATATGTATATAATATATGTATATATGTATGGGTAATAATATGTATATATACATGTATATGTGTGTATATGTATATAATATATGCCTATATGTGTATGTATACATGTACATGCATGTATGTGCATGTGTATGTTGTATGTATACACATACATGTATATACATACTGATCCCAACAATTTAAATACCAGTAATACTTATGTGCTAGTCATGAGTTCAATAATTTCAGTTCCCTTTGAGAAATATCTACTTAGAATGCCCTGAAATCCAAACCTTATTCTTTATGCTCATGATCAGGCAATTTTCTGTCAAATGATCATATCCTAAAAACCTCAAGGAAAAAGATAATGCTAACATGTTCTGAAGTCATCCATTCCATGAATATTCAGACAGTTTTCATACTGAAATTCTGAAGCCTCCACTTTCTCCTAGGTAGATAAAACTCATGCCTTATTATCTGGACTAAAGCAGAAACCATTTCTACTTCTCAGCCATGAAAACTACTCCAATGTATTTGCAGAGCATACTGCTCAAAAGCTACAGAATACACAATAATTATGATAATTTGCCACAAAATGGATACAGAAAATTGTTCACTTGACTAGTGCACATTCTCAACTATTGACTGAAAGGAAGACACCTGAACCTCCAGCCATCAGACTAAGTACTATCTCTCATTCTTGTTAAAAGCACTCAGAAATTATAAACATCTCAAGGTCACAACTAATCCACCTCTGGATTCAGGTAATATATGTCATATGGTCTATCAACATAGCGTAAGAGTTCCCCTAAAATTTACCTGGGGTTGGAAGAGGACTGTGTTGGCATGCATTAAGAATCTTTTTCTAAAAAAAATTAAAACATTTCTGTTCATAAAAGGGCTATGCCCACTATGCTGGTATAAAACCAAGGTATTTGGAATCCCTTTATGTTTAGGGAGATAATAAACACTATGAGGGAAGAAAGGAAAGATCTATACATTAAGACAATAATCTCATTATCCTCTGATAGAAAGAGAGGTGATTTATGCAACAAAACAGGAATATGAAATGACTTGAATGAAGAGATTGTCTAAAAAAGATAATGACATCAACCAGAATGGTCCCACAGAGAAGAATGGGGAGGCCTACCAACCTAGACAGGAAAGCATCAGGAACTCCTGCAAGAGGCAAGGATCTGACCATGGCTTCTACCTCCCTGCATTCAATAGCTCTGGGTAGATATAAGTATATGCGCAGCCTGGCAGATTGGAAAAAGGAATATGGCCACTACTTACAAGTTAGGTGCTAAGCTCTGGGAGTCTACAACCTCTCTGTGAAGCTCATTCAATAATTAATAAAATAAAATCAGATACGTATCATCACAGTTTTAAATTGTGAATACATATATACAAAGATTAAAGGAGACACCTGTGCTGGGTGGAAGGACTGTGAATGAATGTTATTTCTATTTTTACTTATTAGAAACGTTAATATTTTGCTAAGAAAAAAAATCACCAGAAATTGCATATACTTTCATTACATATAGGTAAAATAACATATGTGCATATGGATAAAAATTGAAGTAGAATATAAAAAACTAAAATCCAACTTTATATCTACCATAATAATTGTAGGTGAATTTATTTTCAAAGACTCTTTTGATGTCATTGTATCACAGTTTTAGGGTAAAAAATATTTATTTTTAAAAGTGCTATTACATCTAAGGTGCCCCTCAACTCCCAAAAAAGATTAAAATGATTCTGTTATCTAATGTTTCACAATGAAATCACCAATGGAGTTTCATTAAAGCTACGATAAACAAAACAAAAACCAGACTTTTCAGAAAAATAAATACCTATGTAGTAAGAGCTAAAAGAGAAGATGTTCAACCATAGCAGGAAAGTTTTAAAGTAAAATCACCTAACTCACTAAGAATCAATATTTTCTTATACCTTCTTACATCTTCAAAACAAACCCATGGTGAATTAAGAATAGCTTACCTAGATAAATGTTAATATTTTAGTGATCACCATTGTATTGCTTCTGAAGTAACTCCATAAAATAAAACAAGGATGTTCCATACAATTTATGGCAAAAAGTACCACAAATCTGAGTCAAAGGAAAAGTAATCAATGGTAACATTTAAAACAAAAATTAGACACCTAAAAAGCTTCAATACAAATAAAAAGGTGGAGGAGAAAGCAATCAATAGAACATGAATTCCCAAAGACAATGAAAAGATGCAAAATTACAGAAAACATTAATAAATGTTTAGAGTTCAAAATGAAATGAAGTTTTTAAATGTGAATTTTTCCTTTTTATGTTTTTTCCCAGTTGAATTATGCCTATATTCAAACATCACAAAGTAAATTAAAAATTATCATTTTCCAATTTGTAAAAATGAATTTAAATATGTTCATCTGATTTTTCCCTGTCCATTGTCTTGGTATTAGAAAAATACAATAATCTACTTTTCATTTCAGAACACATTGTTGCCAAAGACATTCACTGACGAAGAACAATACAAGGAGAGGCAGAAGTTGTTTCTTGAAGATTAATATTTAGCCTTATCATGAAAGAGGAAAGGGTTATTATTTAGGAGATTAAACAAGGAGTTTCCTAAAAAATTCCCATGAGATGAAAACAATACTAAGAACACAACAAAGGTACAAACTTTACGAATTTGGCTCCATAAAACAACAAGAAGCTTTCTGAGTGTTACGGGAAGGCTCTTAAGCAATCATAAAATAGCACTCGTAATTCAAATAGCAACCACCACTAAAAGAATAAAAATGAGGACTCAAAAGGGAAGTCAAGGTGGAAAACAGATCAGCAAACCAAAACAATATCAATAGTCTATTATTTGGGCATACAATTTTTCAGTATATGATTGAAAGCCCTTTAATAGGGTCTACACAAAAATGTTATTAATCAAGGCTTTCATGAACCCTTAAGTACTTTATCATTTTTTCCACATATGGTGATAGACTCAGATAAATACCATTATTTATTCATTCAGTTAATACATGCAGTGTATGCATAAAACTCTGGATTACACATCTAGTAGGCTACCAGGATTCACAGATTAGTAGTAAAATAAGGTTCTGAATAAGAGTAACACGAATTAGAGTAGTGAGTTTCTTAAAAGAAAAAGGATAGGAAAATTCAGTCCCCCTCTATGGCTAAGAGAACAGGAAACTCCTGCATTGCAATCTCTGAAAATAATAGCAATTGCAAATAATGAACTACCATCTGAATATGAAGATAACTACTGAAATCTAGGAAAACACAAAGTCATAAACATATATACAAACCTATAGATGTATTATCATAGCTCCAAAGCTTATACACGTGTCTTGTGGGACAAGATACTACATACCAAGGTGTTTTTTTTGAAGTGATACACATGAAAATGTTTAGGTGAAGAAAGTATATAGCTAACAGGGTAAATTTTATTGAACACAGATCCAAGTATGCCCTTTTATGAAATAGGAAATTTTATTATAAATCTAAATCCTGGGCGCCTGGGTGGCCCAGTGGGTTAAAGCCGCTGCCTTCGGCTCGGGTCATGCTCCCAGGGTCGTGGGATCAAGCCCCATATCGGGCTCTCTGCTCTGCAGACAGCCTGCTTCCTCCTCTCTCTCTCTGCCTCTCTGCCTACTTGTGATCTCTGTCTGTCAAATAAATAAATAAAATCTTTAAAAATAAATAAATAAATAAATCTAAATCCTTCAAGAGGCCTATAGGATTCTGATCTTCTCCCTCAATTAAAATAATTTCTTTTCAGATTAAAAAAATACAACATTCCACCAGCCTAAAATAGGCACCATTAACATTTTGGTGCATTCCTTTCAAGCATTTCTTTAAGCAATATTTGTAAACATGAATAAAATTTACCACATGTGGAGTCAGCATATAGGCTGTTTTTATTATCCTTTTTTTCCCTTATCTCACTTCTTGCCCTTATTCCCAGGTAACCATACTTTTTCCATATCTATGTAATGAAACACATATGCATAAATGAAGGAAAAGTCTTTCAATGCTTGTTTTATAAAAATATCATGAAATAGACCCTTCCTTGCCTCTTGTTCCTCTCATTTGACAACACACATGGAAATCAAAAAAGGCAATGATTCTTTCTTTGACTGATTCCAGGGTTTAAATACAGTACAACTAATTCAATTATTCCTCTATCAGTGAGTATATAATTTGTTTTCTATTTTTGCCATCAAGAACAATCCTGAAAAACATTCTTATACATAGATACAACCAGTAGTTTGCTAGAACCAACTAATACCTGCTGGAGAGAGTCAAGTATTAAATTTTCAGGAATTTTAGGAACTGGTTATGAAACAAATAAATGAAAATAAAATTATAAAAACTTACAATGATATTATTAAAAACAAAGGTAATAAATATTCAAAACTCATCACTTCCTAATTTTACTACCTTTTACTGTTATATAGGCTCCTGAATTGATTTATACCTATAGATTTGTACATTGGAAATAATATGTAACAGCATGTTACAACATGTCTCTTTCCAAATCTGCATTCAGTGATGTCATGTAGATTTGAGCAGTTGTGACAAAAACCAAATGGTCTGAAAAACCCTAAAATTTTTGCCATCTGGCCCTTTTTAGAAGTTTGCCTGCCTTTAATCTAAATTCCCAGTAGTATTAAATTCAGTAATAAATGTACTTTTTACAAAATAATGGCAAACTGCATTTTTTCTAAAGGCTAAAACAATCCCTATTCCTACTAGATATAAGTGCTTCATTCTTATAGAAGTTTTTCCAGGGGTACCTGGGTGCCTCAGTTGGTTGAGTGTCTGACTTTTGATTTTGGCTCAGGCCATAGTCTCAGAGTCATGAGATCGAGCCCTGCATTTGGCTCTGCACAGAGCATGGAGCCTGCTTGGGATTCTCTCTCTCCCTCTCCCTCTGCCAGTCTCCTTGTGCTCTCTCTCCCCCCAACAAAAAAAGTTTTTCCAATCTGATAGTGTCTTACTCTTGTTCATCATTTCTCATAGAATTCGTGAGTCTGAAAATCTTTGCAAACTGGCCATTTGGATTTGCTCTTCTGCGAATTGCCTACATCCTATTGCCATTTGCTATTGCTTTGTTACTGTTTTTGCCATCAATTTCTAAAAACTCTTTGTATATTTTGTTTGCTATTTAATATCTCATTTCAAATATTTTCCCCTGAGCTTTCATTAGTATACTAACACTACAATATAAAAACTTCCAAGAGTCAAATATATCTCTTTCCTCACTTGGTTTTAGTTTTCCTTTCTTTTTAAAAGGTTTTTGACAAAATGAGCAAAGGGGGAAAAAAAATAAGAGAGAGGAGCAAACCAAAAAACAGACTCCTCTAATTTTTTAAAGATTTTATTTATTTATTTGACACAGAGAGAGAGATCACAAGCAGGCAGAGAGGCAGGCAGAGAGAGAGGGGAAAGAAGTCTCCCTGCTGAGCAGAGAGCCCAATGTGGGGCTCGATCCCAGGACCCTGAGATCATAACCTGAGCCAAAGGCAGAGACTTAACCCACTGAGCCACCCAGGCACCCTTAGACTCTTAATTATAGAGAACAAACTGATGGTTGCCAGAGGGGAGGTAAATGGGGCATGGGTGAAATAGAGGATGGAGATTAAGAAGTGTACTTGTGATGAGCACGAGGTATGGTACAGAAGTGTTGAATCACTATATTGTACACCTGAAATTAATATTATACTGTATGTTAACTAACTAGAATTTAAATAAAAACTTAAATATTAAATAAAAAGGGTTTTTGACAACTCCTAGATTACAGAGTCACCTCAATTTTCTGTTAAGCTTTTTATTATGTAAAAAATTTTTCCCACTTAGGTATTTGATTCATTGGGAATTTTTTTTCTAAATTGCTTCTATTTATTTATTTGTTTGTTTTTGTATTTATTTTAGAGAGACAGCACCAGCAGGGGGAGAGGCAGAGGAAGAGCGAGTGAGAGAGAACCAGACTCCTCCCTGAAAGAAGAACCCTATATAGGGGCTTGATCTCAGGACCCCAAGATCATGACCTGAGCTGAAATCAAGAGTCAGATGCTTATCCAACTGAGCTAACTGGATGCCCCTAAACCACTTTTAAAATAGTGAGGTCCAGACTTTTCCAAAAGATCAAATTGGTTCTTTCCTTTTCTTTTTTTTTTTTTTTTTTTAGATTACAGAATACTAAAATGCTTCAGGCAATATACTGATTTTTTTAAAGTATTTTATGTAGTACTCAATATTGAATACTGACACAAAATTAAAACATAAAGGAAAGAGCATACTTTCATTTTTCTATGGGTCTTAGGTTCTAGCAGAAAATACACAAAACTTGTGAAGGTAAAAACTTTAGCCCAAGGAAAAAATCCATCAGTATCTTCCATCTGTGCTTTATTAATGAACGTCCTACTTTGGAAATAGATCAAGTTGGAGTTAGAATCTTCTCCTGCATTAGCTCAAGGTAAGCTGCTAACTGTATAGACAAAGGGCGTGTTAAGACTTGTGACTTTTCAGTTAGGAACAAGTCTCAGAAAGCCTAAGGAGTACTTTTTGAAGACACCAAGGTACAGAGGCTATTAAACTAATAAGAAAGTATACACAGGGACGCCTGGGTGGCTCAGTGGGTTAAGCCGCTGCCTTTGGCTCGGGTCATGAGCCCAGCATCCTGGGATCGAGTCCCGCATCGGGCTCTCTGCTTGTCAGGGAGCCTGCTTCTCCCCTCCCCTCTCGGCCTGCCTCTCTGCCTGCTTGTGTGATCTCTATCAAATAAATAAAAATCTTTAAATTTAAAAAAAAGTATACACAAAGAAGCAGTAAATAACCAAAATCCCAAGAGCTAACATGTTCCACAAGATAATTAAGAACTGGGACGCCTGGGTGGCTCAGTTGGTTAAGCGGCTGCCTTCGGCTCAGGTCATGATCCCAGCGTCCTGGGATCGAGTCCCACATCGGGCTCCTTGCTTGGGAGGGAGCCTGCTTCTCCCTCTGCCTCTGCCTACCACTCTGTCTGCCTGTGCTCGCTCTCTCTCTCTCTCTCTCTGACAAATTAAAAAAAAAAAAAAGATAATTAAGAACTACGCAGAATGTGAAGACCTTGTATTGTAGAGGATCAAATACCCCATAGTTTCATGAGATCTGTATATTCATCATGCTCACAGAAAAGGTGAGAAGGACAGAAAAGGCTGGAGAGCAGAGAGACAGCTTTATATACGAACACACAATTTTGTGTGCAAACCTTTGTGGTTTAGCAGTGAATTACAATAAAAACCTGTGGTTTATCAGTAAATTACTAAAACATTAAATTGGGGGCTGCTAAGATAGCAAGAGTTCTCAGAGTACAATAATCTATATGTTTATCTTACATATAAATCTGTATTTAATACAATATATTTTCAAGCAACTTTAAAATTTAAGTTACATCTTTAACTTCAGAAGATAATTTCTTCATCTTAAAATTCTCTTACTCCTCACTGATAAAAGCAAGAAATATACTACTATAGAAGAGACAATTTATTCCAATACATTCTCACTCTATATCCCTGATGCTAGTACTAAGAGGTTCTCAGTAAATACTTATTGAACTGAACTTGATGAATCACATGATCAGAGAGAGGCCTTCTTGAACCCCCACAGTTAATTTGGCCATCTTCTGCATTCTTATAACGCTTTCTAAATACTTTAATTATAGCTCTTCCTTGTCACAATACATATTATTTTCACTATTCGATTAATGTGATAACACATTATACTACATTAGAAGCTGATAGATGATAGGAGCCATACCTAGTAAGTGGTAGATGGCAGTAATATTTGGTAGGAAGGAAGGAAAAAGAAAAAAGCTGATAAAAACATGTTTTAGAAAACTTTTGATGAACACTTTTACAATTTTCTTCTCACAAGATACCCTATCTACTGTTACTGCGCCAACCACATCATCTGAATTGATGATTAAGTCCCACTTCTTCAGACTTCCATAATTAGACAAAGTGGAAAACTTCTCTAACTTGAGAATTACACATATTAACTTATAGAGTTAAAAGATATGACTATACTATACATGACTCCACATTTTGAGCACCTTCAGGATCACCAATATCCCCTTGCAAAACAAAACAAAACAAAACAAAACAAAAAAACACAAAACTTAAACCATGATTTTCTTTACTGTTCACTTCTACCATGCACAAAAATTTAAAATATTATGGAATAAATGTATCCCAGCAGGGGAATGAATAAATTGTGACACTCCCATTCAATGATACCTTGAAACAGTTTAAAGGAATGAGGTAGATCTCTTATATCATGAAAAACCTAAAAATTAGTGTGAAAAAGTAACTTCATAGAATAAGATTCATGGTATGATACTACCTGTTGCAAAACTATACATATGTGATGTTTACAAATGTATATACAATACAGATAACTAAGAACTTTAAAATGCCTGAAAAGGATACACACCAAACTGTTAAAAATGTTACTACTCAGGAGGGGATGGTGATTTTTACTCTCCACATTTCTGATTATCTAAACATTATGTAAGACAGTATTCATTTACAGGTGCCTTGGTTAAAAATGTCTGACTCTTTGGGTGCCCAGGTGGATCAATGGGTTAAGCCTCTGCTTTCGGCTCAGGTCATGATCTCAGGGTCTGGGATCGAACCCCAAATCAGGCTCTCTGCTCAGTGGGGGGCCTGTATCCGCCCCCCCCTCTGCCTGCCTCTCTGCCTACTTGTGATCTCTCTGTCAAATAAATAAATAAAATCTTAAAAAAAAAAAAACTGTCTGACTCTTAATTTCAATTTAGATCATGGTCTCAGGGTCATGGGATCAAGCCCTGCATTAGGCTCTCCACTGAGCGTGGAGCCTGCTTAATATTCTCTCTCTCCCTCTGTGGCCTGCAGCTGCTCACACTCTAAAAAAAAAAAGAAAAGATGGTATTCATTTACAGTTATATAATTTTTTTAATGATAAATGGAAAATTTGAATCCCTAATACTATGTGTTGTAGAAGATACTTTATATATAATATCCCATTTCATCATCTAACAAAGCTCAGAGGTTGGCATAGAGGCACAAAGAAGTCATTAAGTAACAGGCTGAATTTGAACACAGGACTCTTTGAAGACAAACTCCATGCGTGGTCTTTTCCCTATACTATAAAACCTTAAAATTATGAGGTTGCTCCAAAATAATAAATATGTATATATGCATGCATGTATATTTTTAACCCTAAATCTATATTCACAGTTCATCTGAACCCTCAACTTTTTAAGTCTTCATGTGTCTTATGGCAAGGCAGGCAAGAAACGTATTTTAAATGTAAAATATGAAATGGCAAATATGAAATAACACAGCTTTATAAAAATGAAGTAAAATTTGCCTGTTCAACTTATCCAAATAAGATGCGAAAAGGCCATTCCACTATTCCCATTTTATTTTTAATAAAAAGGTATTAAGTTCTTCTAGTGACCTTTATAAAAGGAGCATAGCCTATAAAATCTATTTAAGGATATTAAATCCAGTTGATGTTTCATGTGTTGACCTTATGAATTCCAATCACTCAATTAGCTATTTCATTTTCCTTTCTTATTTATAGTCTAGTAGCATACCTTGTTATAATGTACCATGAATTCGTATGATTTCTGTGAGGTCAGAACTATACTCCAACAACTCTAATCTTTTAAAAAGGTTTTTGGAACTCCTCTCTATGGGAAAAAAAAGGAAATGCATTCAGAAGTGGCACAAGTTGTTAAATTTTCTTGAGGTAGTTGTTTCATTTACTGTTATAACCAGTGCCAACAGTGCTTGGTAAACAGAACAAAAATATTTATTGAACAGATGAAATTAATATCTCCTGATATCTAAAATTTGCCAAAATTTACTCATAATCAGCTGCAATGATAAAATTATTCATCAGGGCAGATGAATAATCAATAATTATTCAATAACCTAAGCTGTCACCATAAAGTAATTCAACTTGTTCTACTCTTCTCTTATATTCTGTTCTGTTCTTCTGTTGCTCATAAAGAAGGAGCTAAATGAAATAATAAAAAATATGATTAAAAATTATCTGATCACTAGAATGAATGTATACAGACTTACAAGTGGGTCACTTTATAAAAGATAATGCTAATCTGGACATATAAGATTTCTCCAGAGAAACCCAGCATCATTATTTCATACTTACAGTACAAGTAAAAATTTTAAATTCCAAACTTCCAAGACTTAAATGATAGAGTTTTAGTTCAATATTAACTGAAGTACACCAAGGGGGGAAAAAGAACTTCACTATACACTATGCCCAGTCTTTACAAGAAATATTCAACTTTATTATATCTTCTATTACTATAGTGATAAAAACATGTGATACTAGGCATTATGTTACATCACAGGTTATTATATACAAGTATGAAAGAAGTACTTTCAAGCCATTCAGCACTTTGAAAAATGAAACTGACCCATTTCCCTTTATCATTTACATTTTGATGAAGCCTGGCCTGTATTTCTAGTCTTGGTAAAGTTCAGAAATGCATTTAAATATATTTAAATAAAATGTTGTTACTATTAATTAGAAATTTCCCTTATAACACTTTATACAATAGGCATGAACAGAGGAAGTCTTAAATTTTAATTTAAAAAAACACTATAAACTATGAATTAGCAAAGTAAGCTTACCATGGTAACAAAAACATTCAAAACCAGAATAAAAACTGGAAATACTACTAAGAAATAGTTGTAAGTTTGTAAACAGTTCGTAAAATAAAGTTTGTAGATAATGAAAGCTGTTCATTTTCTCACCAAAATGCAGTGAAGTTTAGATCACTAAGTGAAACAGGGCAGAGATGGCATTGCCATTTCCAACACTATACCCTCAGACTTTGGTGATTTGTTCCAAGGCTATCCTAAGGGTCTGCATTAATGAATTGCCTTCTGTTAAGACCCACCTGCCATAAAATCATTAACTGACCAAACTTTCTTGTATGGAATCCAAGCCACATCTTTTAAAGCCAACTTTCACTCTTTAGAGAATAAAGTTAAACCTCAAAGTTCAGTCAAGGAAAAGAAAGGTCTCTCTGGTCTCTACCATCCCTCCTCCTCATCCCCAAAGCATTAGGAAACTCCTGAATGGAGAATGTCTTGTTATCTAAGAGGCTGTGAGAAGAACATGGGTTTTGAAAATAGACAGACCTTGGCTACAATCACAGCTGTTACACTTTGCACCTTTCAGGATTGGGACTCTCTCTCTGAGATAGGTCTTCTCATCTGTAAAGTGGGAAGAATTACATAACCTCCCACAGTTGTTGGGAGACTTAAAGGAAATATTTTGAGTAAAGCAACTAGCACAGTGTATATTAAATACCAATTGTCTTCCCTCTCCCATCCTTAAATCTTTAAATCTCCTCCAGCACTTCACTTAGGATTAGTCACAAAAGAAGAAATCAAGGAATGCTTGATTAACTAGCTTTGTCAGGTTAACATCTTGATTGATGCAAGAATGGATGATCCACACAGTGATTTTAAATCAGCAATTTACATTATCAATAGCTTTTAAGAAATAGCAATAAGATAACTGAGTAGAATGTGAACTGTAAATGAAATATTAAAATACCCTTGGTTTGCTATACATAGTTTAATGCCAAGTGCAGGTGCTATAGGAAACCAAGATTATCAACTTCTCTATCCAGAAGAGAAAGCATGACTTAGAGTGGAAAAGGCAGAAATGTGCCACTGAAATGTGACCCTCTGCTATGTAACAGTGATGCAAACAGGTCTTCAATAAAATTTTATAACCAAAATGAATATTTCTGAAGCATGACTATTCAGAGCTAATCTTAATTTCACTTATAAATCACTACCAACCTCCAGGTCTAATCAGAGCCAATTGTCAAACACACCAGAAAAACATGGTGTCTGTGGGGAGACAAAGCAAACTTAAGACCTTTGAGAAAAAAATGAAGTTTCCTTAAGAAGTGTAGGATGAGTGGGGTACCTGGGCGGCTCAGGAAGTTAAGCTCAGGTCATGAGATCTAGCCCCACACCAGGCCCGGAGCTCACAGAGTCTGCTTGAGGATTTCTCTCCCTCTCCTTCATCCCTCCCACTGCTTGTGCTCCCTCTCTCTCTCTCAAATAAATCTTAAAAAAAAAAAAAAAAAGTATACGGTGAGTATTAGGCTGCCACACACATGCAATAATGAAGATATTAAAATGTAAATTAATCTACTTCCTAATACATACGTTTAACATTATAGAACTGGAATACCAGAATAGGCATTCTTTACGTTCTAAGTGTATTCATTAAGCAATACACTTTTCAAGCCTTCTACTTTGGCTTAAAATTTTTCACATCTATTCTAAGTATAGCTTAACTTTACCATATGTTTTATGGACTGTTAGTTTTTTATGTAATACAAAACTGAAAGAATGTAACTCTAGGTGAACACTAAGACTATTAAAATTTCGTTGTACTTTAATTTGCATTATAATTTAGTTATAAGGATTTTATTGTGGCAAAAAATTGCAATGAAAACTAGAGTCATGACAATGGGTATTTAAGGTATTCAGCTTATACTATTGTAAATGAAACTAAACTACTACTGTAACATGAAGCCATAATGGAAATCAGCCTTGAACTTGATGGTTTTTGTAGTTAATTTGAAGACTGTGCTGTTTCCTCTTCTCTTCAAACAAAATTATAGTCTATTATTTGATGCATCTACCCTCATTTTTATGTTCATTCTATAAGACTGTTGAATTTATCTTGAAAGGATGACTAGAAAAAAAATTTAAAGTCAGTGTTAATTGACATCATTCTGCTTTAAATGATAAGCTACATAAGTTATGAAAAAGGCCAGATCCTCCCCACTCCCACCCTGCCTGAAAAATGACCATCACCATCAGAGGCCTCTGCAAAGATCTTAAAACAATCAGCACATCAGCTTCTCAAAGAAATACTTAGGGAAAATAAACTGGACAGTGGGGAAAACAAATCAGCTTAACTTCCAGTGCTGACCAATTATGCCTCTCATTTCCATTCAATTGGCTACATAACTCTCTAAAAATGGAGGGGGTCATTGCATCTTGAACACAGCTGCCTATGAAATGGAGACTACATGGTCCTTAGGACACAGAAGGGATCATTAAATATAATTATTGAAATCATGTATGGTAAAGAGACTAGAAGGAAAGGTAAATAATACCCAGTCATTTTCAATAACGTCTAGTGGAAAATTTACCTTATATTATTAATGTATTAATGTACAACAATAGCCTCAAAATGGGAGCCATGAACTGACAATTCAAATGCCCCAGCTCAGCTAAGTAAAAAGATTTGGTCCAGGTAAATTCAAGCAAAGTCAGGGCCTGGAGCAGATTACAAAACGGATAGAGGCAGAGAGCCATACTAGTAAAAGGAAGCTGCAGAAGCAAGCCATGGTCACACATAGGAACTATGGAGTTGTCCCTAATGAGAATCAGTGATGCTGATAATGACATATTTATCCAAAAAGTAAGTTCAAGATTGGGAACATAAGGATGCTTAATTCAGAGCCCAAAATCTAGAGTCTCGATGCAAGGCAGGTAAGAGATGAAGATGATATAAAAAACTGCTCAACAAAAATGGTACTTAGTAGACTTTTGCTGTTCAAATGGTAATCCAACCACCAGCAGCAGGACCTCACCTGGGAGCTTGCTAGAATTACAAACTTTCTGGCCTCATCTCAGACCTGCTGAATGAAGTCTCCATTTTTAAGGAGATCCAAGACTCTACAGAGGTAGTAACTCCATCTTGCAAAAAAACAAAATAGAAGAGAAAAAGAGAGGGAAGAGGGGATTAAAATCAACTAGCAGCTTTGTTGTCCTAGGAAAATCCAATTCTACAACTCCTAGAAGGTAAGACTATGAACCAATTAAAACAGCTTAATATCAAGAGTAACATCTTGTTCACTGAGGTTTGCTTCAAGACCCTGAATCACTGTAATAACTGATCCAAAGCTATCATGTCATCAACTCTGCCCAATCCAACAAGATCCCCCTCTCATAAGATGTGCCTTAAAACCACCCAGCCTAGGTTCTGAAACCCTATAAATATTCCCCCCTGACTACCCGGAAGTCAATGGGCAAGAGACATAATATTTTGAAGCAGAAAAGAATGGAAACAAGCATATGGTCTAAGTCCCTTATTTTATCAAAGAAATTCACAATTTGTTCTAGAATGAAGAGCGAGTTGAAAGCTACTTAAGAGAAGAACTAACACCAGAAACAAGATCTCTGACTCCCGGGGCGCCTGGGTGGCTCAGTGGATTAAAGCCTCTGCCCTTGGCTCAGGTCATGATCCCAGGGTCCTGGGTTCGAGCCCCACATTGGGCTCTCTGCTCGGCAGGGAACCTGCTTCCTTTCCTCTCTCTCTGTCTGCCTCTCTGCCTACTTGTGATCTCTGTTAAATAAATAAATAAAATCTTTAAAAAAAAAAAAAAGATCTCTGACTCCCTCTTCAGGGGTCTCATTTTTGTCTAATTTATATTAATTATTTTTGCCTCTATGTCCTGCACAAGGACATAGCTTAATGTTAATATAATTTACCAGGATACCCAAATAGCACACTTAATATAAAGAGTCAATAGGCAATATACCAGACTGAATATAAACACATAAATCTACTTTCAACACAAAGAGATCAAAAAGGTAAGGAATAATATAATCTCATTATTATCAGCATCCTAGTAAAAACAGTTAACATTATTAGGGCATCTGTCATGTACAATGTACTGTGTTAAGGGGCACCTGGGTGGCTCAGTGGGTTAAAGCCTCTGCCTTCAGCTCAGATCATGATCCCAGGGTCCTGGGATCGAGCCCCACATCAGGTTCTCTGCTCAGCGGGGAGCCTGCTTCCTCCTCTCTCTCTACCTGCTTCTCTGCCTACTTGTGATCTCCATCTGTCAAATAAATAAAATCTTAAAAAAAAAATAAAATAAAATAAATAATTAAAAAAAAAAGATTTATGCACATGGTTTCATTCGATCTTTGCAACTCTGTAATATGGAGGTAGTATTATTATTTCCATTTTACAGATTCAAAGTTATTGAGGTTAAGTGACTTTTCGAAAGTCACACTGCTAGCAAATGGAAGAGCCTGGGCTTAAACACTGAAGTATGCTTTGGTTTTCTTGTTTGTCTATTTGTTTGAGGTAACACAAAACAGAGATGAGTATATACTTATTATTTAAGGTCTTCTCTTGAGAATTTCATTTCTAATTACAAAAACAACATAAATTCGCAGCAATATATATAACCTGCTTCCAAGTAAAATTTAAATCAGAAATATTGCTTTAACATTTTTTTACCAAAGCACTAAGTTGTTTTCCAAGCAGTTCTAGTGTTGATCACTGCACTTTGTCTATATTAGCCGTGTAAATTATCTGTTTCAGACATTATACCTGACACAACTGTCCTTTACCAAGATTTCATTTCCCTTTACTTCTGTTAGTTCAAGACATCTGCAGTGCACAGGAATAAAAAGGGCTCTCTTCTACAAGTTACATATATAATGACAGACTTGAAGAGGTCCACCATGAAAAGAGAGATTCTTCTCTAGCGTATTAATAGAAATATATTTTATATCATTTTTATTCTGAAAAATTTTATACTTACTCTAGATGGCATGTTTAGGAAGCTAATTTCTTCCCACTTCATTTAAAAGGATACATAAAAAAAATAAAAGGGTATCGTTTCATTGTCTTTCATTTCCATATTCCTGAAATTTAAATGCCAAGTTCAAGGTTTTTGGTATCTTAGATAAAGTCTATACTGTGAAAGACAAGGCCAATTAAATAGGGTTGTCCTTCTCTATATGAGAAATAATAAACATGCTACTGATGACTGACATTTTGATAACAACATGGATGAAAAATCTATATGATTTCTTACATCTTCACTTCAGGGAAAGCAAAATTCAGTACACAAAGATTTCTCAAGGTTCTTAAGCAAAGAGACAAAGGCAATTAGAGCCAGGCAGGACTGGCTCTGGAGATGTTGCCCACAAATGTAGAGAACAATCAAAGAGTGCCCAACTCATGAAATTACTATACTCTAAGATCACTATTTTGCTTCTCTTACTAATTTCTTTGTTAAATTTGAACTTTGAACCTTTTTGGATTTCTCCAATAAGGAAAATCTATTAGTATGAAACAGCCAGAAAATCAATTCACCAAAATTTATTTACCAAACATAAAGGAGAAATGATTAAACAACACAGAGTGCTGACAAGTTTATTCGGTATCAAAACTGAACTAATTCTTTCTAGAATGAATCATTCAACCTTAAGACCTCAGCAACAAGCCTACATCAGGGGCTACTGATATAAAACTAGAACCAATTCAGTCTAATCTAAAGAATTCATGACCTATAGAGGAGATGGATATATAATTATGGCAATTCAGGAACATCAGAGCTAAAAGAAGCATGTATAAGGTGCTAAAGAACAAGTAGAGCAATTCATTGAAAACTGGGATGCAGAGGAAGGGGGTAGTCAGAAAATATGTAAAGATAAAAGATCATTGGAACCAAATAAAAGATTATAGGAGTACACAAAATTTTCAGAGAAAGGCTATCTAAAACAGAAGAAACCTCACTATAAAGGTGCAGAAGCAAGAAAGAAAATGCCCCATTTGGGAGATTAGTAGCACTATAGAAGAAAATGCAAGAGGGAGGGGAGATTGGAAAGGTATCTAGAAATCTAACAGTGGAGAATGCTAAACAACAGGTTCTAGGTTTACATTTTTATCTTTTCGAAAATGGAGAACTGCTGGGGAGGTTTAGGCAAGAGCATCATATGATCAAACCTTTAAAGAGATATAGCATGGAGGACATTAGGAGAAGGAGGGGAAAAAATGAATGGGGGAGAATCAGAGGAGATGAACCATGACAGACTGGACTCTGGGCAATAAACTAAGGGTTTCAGAGGGGAGGGGGTTGGGGGGATGGGTTAGCCTGGTGATGAGTATTAAGGAGGGCATATATTGCGTGGAGCACTGGGTGTTATACACAAACAATTAATCATGGAACACTACATTAAAAATTAAAGATGTCCCGTATGGTGACTAACATAACAAACTCTGTTGGCACCATGAAGGACTGCATAAGTGGTGAGCCCTTGGCACAAGAGTCCATTGGTTAAAAGTCCATTTTAACCAATGTTTTGGTTAAAACATTCATTCAAGACCCTTGAATTATGATAGTAACAGCAGGGAGGCAAAGGGGAGGAAAAATTCAAGAAACATTTAATAAATAGAATAAATAAGACTGCGGAAAGGTTTAAATTTGATACAGGTATTAAGTAAAATATTAATACTGTATAGTATAATACACAGGAGAAAGAATCCAGTGATAATACCTAATCCCTAAATGGTTTTTATTCCTTCAAATTATGATAATTAACTTTACATTCTGCTATGATTTTTTTATCTTTGTAGTTATTGTGCAAATGATCATTATCAAAGCTACAAGCCTACTGAGAATTGGGATTAAGTGGGTATAACAAATTAATTGAGCTTCATTATTTCCATGAAAACAAGATAACATAACCAAACACAAGGATCTCTGAACTGACAAAAACAATGATAAAAACTGACAGAAAAATTCCATGTGCAGGGAGGAATTCCATGTGCAGGGAGGTTAGGGGGGACACTAAAATATGGCAGCACAGAAGGTCCCTCCAACCATGGACACACCAAATCTACAACTGCATTTGGAATAAGTTCCCCAAAAACTAGCTGAACAGCTCCTCAAAAACAAAGGATAAAAGGTACATATTGAGGTAGGTAGGTGAGACAGAGACATGATCTCACCAAAAACCTCATCCCCAGTGCAGTGATCCAGTTTTTGAAGGGATCTCAAAAACACAGAGCTTCACTGAGTAGTGAAGCATTTGTGTTCCACATCAGGACCTCAATCCTGATTGAGAGACATAAGCTCTCCAAATGTCTGGTTTTGAAAACCCAATAGAGTTTATGTCTAGGAGATTCAAAGGGCTACATGGAAATAAGGTTCCAGTCATACAGGGTTCCCTCAGACACATTCATCCTATGACTTGAAACCAAGTCTGAAAAGCACGTACACTATGTATGGAGATTAATTTGCTAATCTTAGTGTCTGACAAAGGACTGGGGCCTGATGGGGCTCTTTTTGGGGACACAGGCGATGGTGGGAGCCCTCTCAGCACTCCCACTTTACCTTGCTAGTGCCAGCACTAGCCCATTCTTAAGTTCTCCCACTATCTTGCTAGAGCTGCACAGTAACAGCACTCTCCCACTGTCCCAATTAAGTTGGCAAGCATGCTCCTCACCCCGAAGTCTACAACTCCTTTTCTAAAGTAAGCAGGCATACCATGGCCCTGTGTTCTCACAGTGCCTCACTATAGCAGGTATGCACTGGCCCTACATCTCTAGCTCCCTTGCTACAACTCACAGTAACACCCTGGCCCTGTACTCTCCTGTTGTCTCACTACAGTTGGAGAGAGCTTTGCAGCCCTGGACTATTCTGCTACCTCGCCAAAGCCAACAAGCATACACAGTCCACATAGGAGATACCCCTAGATCACTTGGCTCTGGAGGCCAGTGAGGCTTGTGTTTCTGGGCCCCATGGGACTAAAACAATTGGAAAGATACTTCTTATCAGCCTACCACCCAAAGGGCACTGCACAGACAGGTTACTGAAACACATCCCAAGCATTTCTATGGAAAGGGCCTATTTACTGGTCTTGGAGCTTAAACATGAGGGACAAGTGTCAGGTTTCATACACATATAGAGACTATGGAGGTGATCGTGGGAAGTGTAGACTGGGGAAAACTATCTTTGCTTATTCCCTTGGCTTCACTACAGCTCACTGACACCTACCAGTAAGGAGCTCATACATGTGTCTGGGGCCCCAATTTTTGGAACTGTTGCCCATGGACACCTCCAGAAGCCCAGAACACAATGCTAGCAGGGTTAATAACTATAGTCCTATAAGACTGTATATATTTTCATACTTTAAAGGTTACTGTCTGAGGGTGTGGAACCCATTCAGCCTGAACCTAGATGCTGGCTGAGATCCCTCCCTTTGGAATACTGACAGGTCTTGACCTCAACAACTGGCACCTATCAAGAATAAACCAGACTAGGGCGCCTGGGTGGCTCAGTGGGTTAAAGCCTCTGCCTTCGGCTCAGGTCATGATCCCAGGGTCGTGGGATCGAGCCCCGCATCGGGCTCTCTGCTCAGCGGGCAGCCTGCTTCCTCCTCTCTCTCTCTGCCTCTCTGCCTACTCGTGATCTCTGTCTGTCTAATAAATAAATAAAATCTTAAAAAAAAAAAAAAAGAATAAACCTGCTTAGACAATCACAAAGTTTGACAGACAACCAAGAGCTAGGGCAAGGTTGAACCATAAGGTTTATCTCCTATATGAGGTAACTAGTCCATGACTGAATGAGGTAGCTACTTCACCTAACACACAGAAACAAACAGAGAGTCAGTAAAATGAGAAAATAAAGGAATATCTTCCAAACAAAACAAGATGAAACCTCAGAAAAAAACCTTTATGAAACAAAGATAAGCAATTTATCTGATAGTGCAAAGTAATCACTATAAAGCTGAACTCAAGAGAATGGGTATATAGAGAGAAAACTTCAACAGATAGGAAATATAAAAAAGTACCAAACAAAATGAGAGAAGGAAAGAAAAAAAGAAAGAAACCAAAAGGAAGTAAAAAACTGAAGAATAAAATAAATGAATTTAAAAATACACTAGAGCGGGGCGCCTGGGTGGTACAGTGGGTTGGGCCTCTGCCTTCAGCTCAGGTCATGATCTCAGGGTCCTGGAATCGAGCCCCACGTCAGGCTTTCTGCTCAGTGGGGAGCCTGCTTTCCCTTCTTTCTCTGCCTACTTCTCTGCCTACTAATGACCTCTCTCTCTCTATTTCTGTCAAATAAATAATAAAAATAAAATCTTTAAAAAAAATACACTAGAGGGATTCAAACCAGACTAGACAAAGTACAAGAAAGGATCAGTGAGCTAGAAGATAGGCAGTGGAATGCACCCAAACAAATCAGGAAAAAAAATATTTTAAGAAGTACAAATAATTTAAGGGACCTATGGGACAACACAAAGTGGAATAATACCCATATTATAGGAATCCCAGAAAGAAAAGGCGGAAAAGGATCAAAAACTTATTTGAAGAAATAATGGCAGAAAACTTATCTAATCTGGAGAAGTAAACAGACATCAAGATCCAGGAATCCTAGAGAGCTGCAATTAAGATGAACCCAAAGAGAGTCATACAAAGACACATAATTAAAATGTCAAAATTTAAAGACAGAGAATCTTAGGAGCACCTGGCTGAGATCAACTCTTATCTCAGGGTTGTTAAGTCTGAGCCCCACAGTGAGTATAGAGATTACTTAAAAATAAAATCTTTAAACAAACAAATAAACAAAAAGAGACACTTAAAAGCAGCAAGAGTAAAATAATTTGTTACATACAACGCAACCCCCTAAAACTGTCCACAGACACGTTGTAGGCCAGAAGAGAATGGCTGGAAAGAAAAAACTGGCAATGAAAAATGCTCTACCTGCCAAGCTTAACATTCAGAATTAAAAGAGAGACAAGAAGAGTTTTCCAGACAAGCAAAAGCTAAAGGAGTTCATTACTACTAAACCAACCTTACAAGATAAGAGCAGAAACCATGAGAAACTTTGGACTCTGGGACACAAACTGAGGATTTCAAAGGAGAAGGGGCTGGGGAATGGGATAGCCGGGTGAGGGTATTAAGGAGGGCACGTGTTGTGATGAGCACTGCTTGTCATACGCAACTAATGTATTGTTAAACACTACATCAAAAACTAATGATGTACTACATGTTGGTTAACTGAACATAATAAAAAATGTTTTAAAAAAAGATTTAAGGGGCGCCTGGGTGGCTCAGTGGGTTAAGCCACTGCCTTCGGCTCAGGTTATGATCTCAGGGTCCCGGGATCGAGCCCCGCATCGCGCTCTCTGCTCAGCGGGGAGCCTGCTTCTCTATCTCTCTCTGCCTGCCTCTCTGCCTACTTGTGATCTTTCTGTGACAAATAAATAAATAAAATCTTTTTAAAATTAATTAATTAATTAATTAATTTAAAAAGATTTAAAAAGACAATATAAAACATCAATGAAACTAAGAGTGGTTTCTTTGAAAAAATAAAATTAACAAAGCTTTAGCTAGACTCACAACGGAAACAAGAGGGTTCAAATAAATAAAGTCAGAAATGAAAGAGAAGTTACAACTGATATCAGAGAAACACAAAAGGATCGTAAGAGACTACTATGACCAAATACATGCCAACAAATTAGACAACCTAGAAGAAATGGATAAATTCCTAGAAACACAATCTTCCAAGATGGAATCTTGAAGAAACAGAAAATCTGAATACAATGATTACTAGTATGGAGATTGAATTAGTAATCAAAAACCTCCCAACAAACAAAAGTTCAGGACCTGATAGCTTCACAGGTAAACCCTACCAAACATTTAAAGAAGAGTTAATACCCCTTTTCCTTAAACTATTCCAAAAAACTAAAGAGGAAGGAAAGCTTTGAAATTCATTCTACAATGTCAGCATTTCTCTAATACCAAAATGAAAGACACTACAAAAAAAGAAAAGTATAGGCCAATATGAACATAGATACAAATATCCTCAACAAAATATTAACAAAGCATATTCAACAACACATTTGAAAAAGTCATTCACCACAATCAAACAGGTGCCAGAGTATTTCAATATTGACAAATCAGTGTGATACATCACATTAACAAGAGGAAATATAAACATTATATGAGAATAGATGCAAGAAAAGCATTTTATAAATTCAACACGCATTTATGATAAAAACTCTTAACAAAATGGGCATAGAGGGAATGTACCTCAGCATAATAAAGACACATATGACAAGCCCACCGCTAACATCATATTCAAATGTGAAAAGTTAAAAGCTTTTCCTGTAATATCAGGAACAAAACAAGAATACCCAGTCTTGGCATTTTAATTCAACACAGTATTGGAAGTCTCAACCAGAGCAATTTGGAAAGAAGAGAAATAAGAGGAATACAAACTGGAAAAGAAGTAAAACTGTCACTATTTGTGGAAGACATGATTTTATATATAGAAAACCCTAAAGACACACCAAAATACTATTAGAAACTAAAAAAACAAATTCAGTAAACTTGCAGGGTACAAAATCCACATATCAAAATTGGTTGTGCTTTCATACACTAACAAAGAGCTAGAAAGAAAAATTAAGAAAACAATGACATTTATAATTGCATCAAAAAGAATGAAATGCCTACAAATAACTTAACTGAGAAAGTGAAAGATCTGAACACTGAAAACTGCAGACATTAATGAAAGAAACTGAAGAAGACACAAATAAATGAAAAGATATTCTATACTCATGAGAAGAGTATTTTAAAATATCCCTATTGCCTAAAGTAATCCACAAATTCAATACAATCCCTATCAAAACTCCAATAAAATTTTTCAGAAAAAACAACCATCCTAAAATGTGTATGGAATCACAAAAAACTATAGACAAAAAAATCTTAAGAAAGAACAAAGCTAAAGGCATCATGATTTCTGATTTAAACTATATCACAAAGTTATACTAATCAACATAGTATCATATTGTCATAAGAATAAAAACACAGATCATTGTAACAGAACAGGGAGTTCAGAAATAAACCCATACATATATAGTCAATTAATTTATGACAAGAGAGCCAAGAATAATAGGGGGAAAGGGTAGTCTCTTCAATAAAGGGTATTAGACAACTGGATAGCCATGTGTTAAAAAAAAAAGAAAAAAGGAAAAAGAAAAAAAAACTGGACTACTGTTTTACACTATGCACAAAAACTAATTCAAAATGGATTAAGGACTTGAATGCATGACCTAAAAACATGAAACTCCCTCTGCCTTTGGCTCAGGTCATAATCCCAGGGTCCTGGGATCAAGCCTGGCATTGGGCTCTCGGCTCAGTGGGGAGCCTGCTTCCCTTTCTCTCTCTCTGCCTGCCTCTCTGGCTACCTGTGATCTTTGTCTGTCAAATAAATAAATAAATAAAACCTTTAAAAAAAAGGCAAACAAACATGAAACTCCTAAAAGAAAACATAGGCAAAAGCCTGACATCAGCCACAGTGATGGTACTTTGAATCTGACTCCAAAATCAGGAGCAACAAAAGCAGAAATAAGTGGAACTACAACAAACCACAAAGCTTCTGCACAGCAAACGAAATCAGCAAAATGAAAAGAAAATCCATTGAATGAAAGAAAACATTTCCAAATAATATTCAGTAAGGGATTAATATCCAGAATACATAAAGAACTTCTTCAACTCAACACCAAAGAAACAACAAATCTAATTTAAAATGGGTGGATAATCTGTATAGATATTTTTCCAAAGACATCTATATGGCCAACAGACACATAAAAAGATGCTCAATATCACTAATCATCAGGGAAATACAAATCAAAACTACAATGAGATATCATCTTGCATCTATTAAAATAACTTATCAAAAAGACAAGAAATAACAAGTGTTAGCAAGGATGTTGAGAAGAGGAAACACTCATTCCCTGTTGGTGGGAATGAAACTGGTTCAGGCACTGTAGAAAACAGTATGGACATTCCTCAAAAATAGAAATTAGAAATACCATAAAGATCTGGCATTTAACTTCTGGATATTAATCCAAAGAAAACCAAGACACTAATTCAAAAAGATATATGTGCCTCTATGTACATTATAGCACTATTTATAAGAACTAAGATATGGAAACAATCTAAGTGTCCATCATGGATGAATCCATAAGGAAACTGTGGCATGTATATATATATATATATATATATATATATATATATATACATACATATATATATAAATAATACATGCATACATAGACACATACATATATACACATACATACAATGGGGTTGTGTTATTCAAAGGAGTTGTATTTCTATTGAGTTGTTTATTAACATAAAGGCAGATGAAAGGGATCATCATAAAAAAGGATGAAATCTTGCCATTTACAACAACATGGATGGAACTTGAGGGTATTATGCTAAGTGAAATAAGTCAGAAATACAAATACTGTATGATTTCACGTACACAGGGAATCTAAAAAACAAAACAAACAAAAAAACAAAAGTCAGAGATACAGATACAGAGAACAGACCCATGGTTACCAGAGGGGAGGGGGGTTGTGGGGATGAGCAAAATGGGTGGACAGATCAAAAAGTAAAAACGTCCTATTACAAAAAAGTCATGGGGATATATTGCACAGCATAGTGACTACAGTCAATATTGTATTGTGTATTCAAGAGCTGCTAAGAGAATAAACCTTATATGGTCAAAAACTGTTTTTGTAACTTTCTATGGTATCAAACAATAACTTATTGTGGGGATAATTTGGTAGTGTATACAAATATTGAATCATTGTGTTGTACAGCTGAAACTAAGATAATGTTATGTATCAGTTATACACAATAAAATAAATACTAATAAAAAAAAGATTCCACAAGGGGACCTGGGTGGCTCAGTGGGGTAAGCCTCTGCCTTCGGCTCAGGTCATGATCTCAGAGCCCTGGGATCAAGGCCAGTATCGGGTTCTCTGCTCAGTGGAGTGCCTGCTTCCCCCTCTCTCTCTGCCTGCCTCTCTTGTGACCTCTCTCTCTGTCAAATAAATAAAATCTTTAAAAAAAAAAAAAAAGAATCCACAAAGCAAAGATAATCACCCAGAAATATGTAAATTAAGAAAACAAGCTCTTATTATGAAGAATTTTAAATATTAAATTTTAAATATTAAAAATATTTAACATGAAAACTCTTTTGTCATCAGTAGACCACTTAAAGACAAACAAAAGCTAAAGATCTAAAATCAACTAGCATATATTAGCCATATTTGTACTTAAGACAAACAAAAGCTAAAGATCTAAAATCAACCAGCATATATTAGCCATATTTGTGAGTGGCACAGTTTGAACAGGAAAACTCCCATCTAAGCAGAAGTATATCAACTGAAATGATTAGTACTCTCTACCAAAGCATGGCATAAGTCCTAATAAAGTTATATTTAAAGAACGTTTTAAAATAATTAGTTTTAAATAAATTTTATTTTAAAAATGTATTTAGAAGTATGAAAGTTTGAAATGTCACCCAGTGGTGCATGAATCAATCTCCTATACTCCATCATGAGCAAAGCCTCATTGATATTTACAATACATTTCTAGAGCTCCAGATTCGTTACTACAAATTTCCAGATAAAGTCACCTACATAAATCTATAGCACCAAACTTGTGAAAACCTAAGAGTGCTGGGGCACCTGGGTGGCTCAGTTGGTTAAGGCTCTGACTCTTGATTTCAGCTCAGGTCATGATCTCTGGGTCTTGAGAGGGAGCCCTGTGCCAGGCTTCAAGCTCAGCAGGGAGTCTGCTGGAGATTCTCTCTCCCTTTCCTTCTGCTATTCCCCTACTCTAAATAAATAAAGGAACAAAAAATGAAGAACAAAAAACTAATAGTGCTGTCTACTTTGAAATCACCACAGGATGTTCTGTTGTTCAAAACTTATTAATTATATTGTTTTTAAATAAGGAGAGAGGACACAGTAAGGCCACCTACCTAAGGATAACAAGGTCTATGGTCAAGTTATACACACACATACTCTCTCATTCACACACAAGAGTTACTTGAGACATGACAAAATTTCGATCATCACACTATATTATCAGTTAATGCTTACGCCAAAATATTAAAAATGACAGATTACAGTAAGTTTAGAGGTTTACTTCCCTCATCCTTAGTTTCTGAAGAATTAAATCTGTACAACTTCCATTTGGTTATAGATACAAAGTCATGAAAGAAATATATTAAGAAGACAGAAAGAAAAAGAGACTGAAATCATTTTAAATCAGAAACTATTAAAAGTGCAGATGTAAATTACATGCACAAACAAATAAACAACTGCCTATAAGCTGAAAATTTCATGGAAAAAAACAATTCACTGATTAAAGCCACAGCAAGCCAAGGTGAAGTTTATGACAAACTAATTTTTTTAACTATAAGCAACCATCAGATATTTATGACCAAGCTTAAAAGTTAATATAACAACATAAAGAAAAAGAATTTAAACACAGAAAATTCTTCACTGGTTCAACTGTGAAAGGCAGATAGAAATGTAATAGAAAGTACAAGTTAAGCACCTGATGATAATGAATATGTTTTCAAAATATATCAGAAACAAACATATGTATGATAAAATACTGTACCAAGTTCAACTGTCCAATCCCGAACTTTGTGCCTCTCCTTGTCAGAATACCTTCACATCTTTAGCAATAAGCCTCAGTCTCTTGGAGGGAGGAGTCAAGATGGCGGAGAAGTAGCAGGCTGAGACATCAGGCAGCAAGAGATCAGCTAGATAGCCTATCAAACCATTCCGAACACCTACGAATCCAACAGGAGATCGAAGAGAAGAAGAAAAACAATTCTAGAAACAGAAAATCGACCACTCTCTAAAAGGTAGGACCAGCGGAGAAGTGAATCCAACGCGACGGGAAGACAGACCCCGGGGGGGAGGGGCCGGCTCCCGGCAAGCGGCGGAACAACAGAACACAAAATCAGGACTTTTAAAAGTCTGCTCCATGGAGGGACATCGCTCCAGAGGTTAAACTGGGGTGAAGGCCTTGCGGAGACAGCATGAACTCAGGTCCCACGGGGTCACAGAAGGATCGGGGGTGTCTGAGTGTCGCAGAGCTCACAGGTATTAGAGCGGGGAAGCCGGCTTCGGAGACAGAGCCAAGGAGTGAGCTCTCAACTCGGGGTTTCCTAGAGCCGTGCTCTGTGACACGGGCCGGTGCTCTGTGCGAGGGGTCCGACAAGATCCGGGGAGACTCCGACCCAGGAGAGCTCAGGGATCTATGGAGTTTGGAGACTCCAGGTGGAACTCTGCCAGAGACAGAGACACTTGGTCACAGGCTGGGTGACCTCGGAGCACAGCCAGAAGCCAGTGAGACGGGACTGATTACGCAAATTTTCTCCAAGAGGGGCTGGAGGCTGGAGAGACAGGAGTGACTAAGCGCTTCTCTCTGAAGGCGCACTGAAGACTGGGGCCCCGAGCTCTCCGCTCCTCCAAGCCGGAGATTGGGAGGCCGCCATTTTCATTCCCGTCCTCTGGAACTCTACGGAAAGCGTTCAGGGAACAAAAGCTCCCAAAATCGAACCTGAGAGGATTACTTAGCCCGGCCCCTGGTAAGGGTGGTGCAATTCCACCTGGGGCAGAGACACTTGAGAATCACTACAACAGGCCCCTCCCCCAGAAGATCAACAAGAAATCCAGCCAAGACCAAGTTCACTAAACAAGGAGAACAGTGGATTCTTATCTGGACAAAATGACAAGGCGAAAAAACTCACCACAAAAAAAAAGAACAGGAGGCAGGACCGAAGGCTAGGGACCTAATCAATACAGGCATTGGTAATATGTCAGATCTGGAATTCAGGACGACAATTCTCAAGGTTCAAGCCGGGCTCGAAAAAGGCATGGAAGATATTAGAGAAACCCTGTCGGAAGAGATAAAAGCCCCTTCTGGAGAAATAAAAGAACTAAAACCAAACAAATTGAAATTAAAAAAGCTATTAATGAAGTACAATCAAAAATGGAGGCTCTTACTGGTAGGATAAATGAGGCAGAAGAAAGAATTAGTGATATAGAAGACCAAATGACAGAGAATAAAGAAGCTGAGCAAAAGAGAGAAAAACAACTACTGGATCACAAGGGAAGAATTTGAGAGATAAGTGCTACCATAAGACGAAAAAACATTAGAATAATTGGGATTCCAGAAGAAGAAGAAAGAGAAAGAGGGGCAGAAGGTATATTGGAGAGCATTATTGTAGAGAATTTCCCTACTATAGCAAAGGGAACAAGCATCAAAATCCAGGAGGTACAGAGAACACCCCTCAAAATCAATAGGAATAGGTCCACACTCCGTCATCTAATAGTAAAATTTACAAGTTTTAGCAACAAAGAGAAAATCCTGAAAGCAGCACGGGACAAGAAGTCTGTAACATACAATGGTAAAAATATTAGATTGGCAGCAGACTTATCCACAGAGACCTGGCAGGCCAGAAAGAACTGGCATGATATATTCAGAGCACTAAACGAGAAAAACATGCAGCCAAGAATACTATATCCAGCTAGGTTATCATTGAAAATAGAAGGAGAGATAAAAAGCTTCCAGGACAAAC
>RCUC01156830.1:0-50018 GCA_003697995.1 Taxidea taxus jeffersonii | reverse complement strand
GAGAGAGAGAGAGAGAGAGAGAGAAGGACTGATGCAAAGACATAAAAACAAGACAAGACATGGGCAGTCCAAGTGGAAGACACAGATAGGAAATAGCAGGAGGGGACACTGGGACATCACTTAAAAACAAGCACACAGGGCGCCTGGGTGGCTCGGTGTGTTAAAGCCTCTGCTTTCAGCTCAGGTCATGATCTCGGGGTCCTGGGATCGAGCCCCGCATCGGGCTCTCTGCTCGGCAGGGAGCCTGCTTTCTCTCTGCCTGCCTCTCTCCCTACTTGTGATCTCTGCCTGTCAAAATAAATAAAATATTTAAGAAAAAAAAAAAAAAACCCAAGCACACAAAGCGAGACTGGAATCCACCAATTTTATTCTGAGTGGAAGGAAATGGATGATTTTAAGGAAGACTCATAACCATATTTATATTTTAGATAAGTCAGTTTCCTAAGCACCGGTAAAGGTGATGAATACCAAAGAAATTAGGAAGGTAGAAAGGATGGAGAGGACTAATTCAGGAGCCCAGGAAGTAGAATCAAATAGAAGTTGGTGAGAGAAAGCAAAGAATGGAAGGTGGATGGCGGACGTGATGACATCAGCAGAGGCAGGGAATACAGGAAGAAGGGTAGACTTGGGGTGGGAATGAGATAATCTGTTCAGTTTGGGAGACAAATTGGAGATGCTGATAGGACTTCCAAGGTGAGTTCTCACAAGCAAAAAGATATATAGTACTGAAAATCAGAGAAAAGCTCTGTGCTAGAGATGAAAATGTGGGAGTCAGTCTTAGGGTATAGAAGAGTTCACCTGCAGTATATACAGTAAAGAGGCCAGAGAAATAGCTACATTTAAGGGGTAGGTGGGAAAAGGAAAAACCGGAAAGAAAGAGCAGGGGGAATATAAAAACAAAATAGAGGATAGTCAAGGGAAAACGGGTTAATAAAGTATCCATGTCAAGTGGATATAGACTCTACAACCTGCAATTTACCCTTTAGAGATGTTAATTCTTTGACAGTTGGTTCATCTTTAGAAGTAAACTGCACTAGACCTAGTCCAATGGGCTTTAGTGCAACACCAGGAATGAACCTTGGCAGAGAATCTGCTAGACTCGCTATAGTCTTGCCTCCAAGATCTAGGATCATGGGTGCATTCAGACTAACAGGACAATAACCTGATCTAAGAGATTCTAGGATGATAAGAACAGGCAAAAGTTGAAGCTTCATAGGATAATTGTCACCATGAATTACTACCTGATCACCTTTAACCATAGTTCGTTAAATAGATATAAATCAGCCTATGTTCACCCTCCTTCCTATCCCTGAGTCAACGCCAAAATCCCCTTCCCCAGTTTGCTAGTGATACTAGATCTCCTGAGCAACCAGATGTAGGCTAGATCAGGAATTAGAGAAGAAATGAGCTGTTCTTCTTAGGATGTTTCAACAATACATAAACCAGGAAAGGGTGCAGAGAAAGTATAAAGTAAAGGGAGAGGACAGAATTAGATACTTCTATAACAGTGATGGTTTTCCCAAAACATATGGCAGAAATCATATTTGTGGGTAGGGTGGGGAATGAGAAAGGATGGAATTAATGAGGTAGTTGGAAGAAAGTTCTTTTTTCGGAATAAATTATAAGCTAGAGATGTTCTTCATCAATAGGGCAAATAATCCTATCATTGTGTGTGTTTGTCTATCTAAAGAAGTCACTCCATTCGTCAGTCTTAGTTTAGATGTATCCAATGAGGGAGTCAAGGAAAACTCATGAAGGACACAGTGTCTCCCTTTTTCATGGTTATTTCTCTGGTACTTACCAGAATGTTGGTGACACAGTGAATACCCAGTATAGGTTTGACTGGAAAAGGAAGAAGAAGGACCAAGATTTCATATATTATTAGAAATAATAAAACAATAACTCATTTTTGTTAAATGTTGATTAGGTCCCTGATACTTTAACATCACACAGAATCAACCAGATTAAGGGGCCTGGCCAATGCCATTCTTTTAAGGGGAACAGTAGCATTCTCCCAGCTGTGTTCTAAATCTAAATTACTAAGCTTTAACTGAAGTTATCTGAAATAAGACCTTTAAGGGTCAAAAATTGATACTCTAGGGACTCCGAGGTGGCTCAGTCAGTGAGGGAGCTGACTTTTGATTTCAGCTCAGGTTGTGATCTTGGCGTCTTGGGATAGAGGCCTGAGTCAGGCTTTGCACTCAGTAGGAAGCATGCTTGAGGTTCTCTCTCTCCCTCTCTCTCTGCCCCAACCCTGCTCACATGCTCACTCTCTAAAATAAATAAATAAATCTTAAAAAATTTTTTATACTCTAAATGTAAGGACATAAGGGGAAAACCTAAGGAAAGAACTACAAATAGCTTCATATCAGGTAAGGTTGTCTGGACAAATGAGTTAAAAAGGAAAAAACAAAACAAAACAGTTTCCAGAGCATATTTTTAGAAATAAAGATTCAGGATGAGACTGTGGATTTTAACAATGGAGGATTCACAGATTGAGACCTTTGAGTAGCAAGAGTCTACTAAAGTTGGAACAGGATGCTTTCCTCTTTTCAGACCATTTCAGAAGGGAAAAGTCTACTTTTATCAGTTGCTGATCACTTGAAGATTCCAACATAAATCTCCCAGGAATTTTTATATGACTTTTCTGCCCTTTGTTGCTAATGTGCACTGTTGGGCTTCCATTAATGAAAATTATACTCCACATCAAGTATCTCTATCAGTGGTCTTCAACTCTGGGTACACAGTAGCAGAGAGCTCTTTTTTTTTTTAAAGATTTTATTTATTTATTTGACAGATCACAAGTAGGCAGAGAGGCAGGCAGAGAGAGAGGAGGAAGCAGGCGCCCTGTTGTGCAGAGAGCCCCACGTGGGGCTCGATCCCAGGACCCTGGGATCATGACCTGAGCCAAAAGGCAGAGGCTTTAACCCACTGAGCCGCCCAGGAGCCCCAGCAGAGAGCTCTTTAAAAAGAGTGTCTCGGGCTTCCCCTCTAGAGAGTTTGATTTACTTGTTCGAGGGGCCAGGCATAGGGCCTGTTTTTGTTGTTATTTTAGGCTCTCTAGATAATTCTAAAGGGCAGCAGGTACTAAGAATCACTGGTCTAGGTCAGAAGACTTTGGGCAAATCAAAACTAGCACCTGAAAAGAAAAGGACTGCGTCTATCCTAAGGCAACCACACTATTAATTTCTAATATTCCAAAGACAGGATTTTCAAAATAGATTCTTGATATAAAATGAGCAAGAGTGGGGTGCCTGGGTGGCTCAGTTGGTTAAGCTACTGCTTTCAGCTCAGGTCATGATCCTGGAGTCCTGGGATGGAGCATTGGGCTCCCTGTTCAGCAGGGAGTCTGCTTCTCCCTCTAACCCTCTCCCTTTTCATGCTCTCTCCTCTCATTCTCTCTCTCTCTCTCTCTCTCTCTCAAGTAAATAAAGACATTCTTTTTAAAAAAATAAAAAAAGTAAAATGAGCAAAAGTTATTTTGAATTAGAGAGATTAGATGAAATCCAAAGCACGAATAACCCAAAGTTTCCCAAAAAGGCTTATTAGAGATTAATGCTGATATAAATGAGGCACTGGGGTTTTATTGCAAATTATGGTGCTGTAAAATCATTTTTAAAATATTTTATTCCCATCAGACTCTTAACAATAAAACACATAATACAACACAATAAACGAATGAATTAAAGAAAGCCAGGATTCTTAATTCCCACTCTTGGGAATAACATCATGTTCCTAGACCTCACTACTTAGCAAATTTGAGGACCTATGTGAAAACAGCCAGTGAAACAAAACAAATTTCTCCTAGAATCAACTTCCAATTAAACTCAGAAGTTTCAGAGATGAAAAAACAAAAATCAGCACAACAGCAATTTCAGGATATAGAAATGATTAGCAGATGAAGGTCTTCTTCTTATTGTATGTTCTAAACCTTTAAATACACCTATCTAAAATGGTCATTTGCTAATTATAAAACATCAGTTTCACAGGAGATAGGAATACCATGAGATCATTTTTTAAAACTAGAAAAAAATTAATTTAAATTCAAAGACCTTCTAAAGTCTAAAGTATAAATGTCTAAAATTAGAAAAAAAATTCCAAGGCCTCTGGTCTTAAAGAATACCAATCTATATCCTAGTATTATATGTAGACATTACAAGAGGGCATTAATAATAAATAAAAATATCCACAAAATGACATTTTAAAAGGCTAAAACAATATGCATGAATCTAATAGTCTGTGAGACTGGGTTAAAATCAATGGATTATTCTTAGGGGTAAAAATATCTTTCTCTCTGAACAGAAAGAACTGAAATATCACAAATTAAAATAACTATAAAGCTGTGGCTACCAGTTCTGTAGACTATGGTTTCTCAAACTCTACTGTGACAAATGAACCACCTGAGGAAGTTGTTTAAATGCAGATTCAAATAGGAAAAGATCAAGATAAAGTCCATCTTTAGTCTCTGTTTTCCCTTCCAGGTGGAAAGGACACATTACAAAAACATTAGTTGTTAGTTTAATTTAAAAATTCCAACTGAAGCAATCTCCTAAAGCAGTGAAAACAGAACATTTCATAACTGCACATGAAAGTAACATTTAATAAAAGAAGAGGAAAGTGTTTCTTTCCATTTCTTGTTCCTGTATTCCTGACAATAAACCTTTTTTTACATCTTCAGGGATTTAGGTCTGGTTCCAGGTGACTTTAACTGGCAGAAAGCCTAACTGATATATGAAACTTGCTTGCTACCGCATGAATGAAAGCATGCTATACACGGTTAAAGGTAATCACAAAAAAGCAAAAAATTACAAAACTCTATACCTAAAATGTAGTATAGACTGTAGATTAAGAAAAGTATACCATTGCAAAATTAATACATACTGGATCATTGCCACACATTATCATCTAGATTTCCTAATCAAATTAAAAAAAAAAAAAAACAACAACAACGATAAAAAACTTGCCCTAATAATAAACCTTATGTGCTTGGGCAGAAATTTTATTAAGTGCCCTCATCTGCTGGTTAGGGAAGGGAGGAGTGGCAGGAAGTCATTCTGCTTGTATTCATTGTTAAAATCAAATTTCACGGTGACTTGCTGTTGTGGTTTGTTCGTTTAGATTATGTTTAAGTCCATGTCCACAACCTTGTCTGCAGTTCTTCTGAGCAGGAAGTGACTTGTGGATGTATGACAGGTGGCAAACACTGATGCAAAGCAAATTGCACTGAGATGGCTACATGTTGCCTCCCCAGAGGAGGAGGCAGATATACCCCAAAGATCCCAGCTAAAGACAAAGCAGAGTTGCTCTGGCTGGCTGGAATGCTACCAGCAGACAGCTAACTGCATTAATTGTCATAGAGGAGGATGACTTTCTGAACAGTCATCTCTGCAGGTTATGTGACAAACAGCCTAGTGACAGAGCCAACTTCCAATAACCTAGAGGCACAGGTTTTAATATAGAAGAGCGTATGGTCAAACATCCAACTTCTCAGCTAAACCTGGTCAGATAAGCATCTCCATTAGCAATATTATCTTTGAAGGTGAAAGGTTATAGAAAGGCTCTTGATTTCTTGATTTCAGCCAATTCTACCCTTACAGCTTAAAGCAAACAAGTAATTACGGAATTATAATACCCTTTGGGGAGAGGGCAGGATGATGGTGAAGGGGAGCTCACTTACTCTCTAGCTACTGTGGATGAATCTGCAGCTATGAAAGCTATATACTGAGAATTTATGACATAGTAGACAGTAATTTTGAGGAGTGATTTGAGTGGTCCTACAGATTACCCAATTACCTAGTACTTTCCCTGGACAGAAGGACTACATTTTAAAAGATTTGTCTGTGTATTTACCTTGTAAACATAATAGATGGCCCTCAGATCAGTAAGGAGACAGAAACTACATAGTGATTTGAAAAAGGAAAGTTTAATATATTATTAAGAGAGGACTGGAGTAACAGGAATTGGCTAGTGAGTGAAAGAATTCTAAATAATATAGTAGTAGACATAAGGGGCAACCACTATCCACAAAGCTGAGATGAGGGCCCAAGGAAGAACCCTCCCCTCACCAGCAATGAGAACGAGAGAGCTCTACCAAGAGAGCACAGTATTGGCTTCCTGATGGTGGAAAAGTGACAGATGTGTCTCACTAGTGGGACTCGTCCAAAAAATCTGGCCTCTGGAGTCCCAGAAGAAGCCATTCATAGGGAGGTATCAAACCCTGGAACTTGCTATGTGCTGAGGATAATTGTTGGCTTCTGGGTGTGGACGGCCCCTGGAGTTAAGAAGCTGTCCTCTACAGTCTAGTGCACTTTCATGTATAGCCTGGGCCAATATGGTGCCAACCTGGTCCCTGGAATAAAATTTGGGAAGCAGGCTCCCTAGAAACCCAGTTTTGTGGGGCTCCCAGGGTGCACATGTGTGGGGCTAAACAGAGAGTGTGGGGATTGGTGACTTAGGCTAGGGAACAGGTCCATGATGTCTATGATCCCAGGGTACAACATTACTGCCCAAGCCAAGCTCTGGAGAAAGTGGACGGGCCATGGGTGTGCCAGCTCTAGAGAAAGATGCACCATGAAATTACCTAACACTAGAGAAAACTACGTGGAGGCTGAGAAGTAGAGAAAAAGTATGCCTAGAAAGAGCCTAACCAGGAAGCCACCCTGAAACCAGGAAGGGAAACACCTTTTACTTTCAGTGTCCCTCCATTGCCCTCTATTGATAAGGCTTAACATCAATGCCAGTCAGCAAAGGAGAAATATCTACAGGGCCCTCATCCATTATTGTAGAGCAGAGGAGAATAAATTTGGAACTGAGAGACAATAAATGGCTAATAGCATAGTCTACCCTTTTGACTACTCAGTTTCCATATGCACACACTTTCTCACACATTTGAACTCCTGTACAATTACAAAACTGCTCTATATTCCACCAAACAAGATGCAAGGATCCTCCTTACAAGTGCAGAGGAAACCTCAAAATGAGATGCAGAGGGCCAACAGCCATTGTACCCATTACTGTGACAATATGAATTACTTTTCAAATTCTGTCACAATCCCACCTAATATTTTTACCTAAAGACTAAATTATAAACTTAATATCTAACAACGTCAATGTAATAATTTGTTTAAAAAAAAAAAAAAGAAAATGTTGCCTCCAAAAATAAAGGTCTATTAAGTATAGTAACAACTGAATGTCCAGAAATGTTACTGAAGTGCTCCCGAATTTCTGTGGGTCTGATTATCCTCTGGTTTTCATATACTTCACAAAGACATCTAAAGTACTTGCTACTTCCTGTTCATCAGATACAATCAATATAATATTATCAACATAGCAAATCAAAGTGATATTTTGTGGACTGTTGGAATAATTGAGATTTCTAGGACAGGAGAACTGACCTGGCCTTGGCTGTGCTAGATAAAAGCAAAGTGCCTTTGGTGGTCCTTGTAAATTGGTATGGAGAAAAATCAATTAACCAAGTCAATAGCTACACACCAAATGCCAGAGGCTGTGTTGATTAATTCAAGTAAAGATAATATATCTGGGACAGCAGGCACACTTGGAATCATCCATTGATTAAGTTTACAATAGTCCATTCATTCTCTAAGATTCATCCAACTTCTGCACAGGCCAAATAAGGGAGTTAAATGAGATATGATAGATATCTCAAGTCTTATTTCAAAGCTTTGATGGTTTGATGGTGGCCCTGATCTCAACAATTCCCTTGGGGAAAGAGTATTATTTCTGATTTACTATCTTAAAAGGAGGAGAAGTTCTAAGGTCTTCCACTTAGCTCAATCACAATGGTCCTCAATCTATGACTTAGAGAACCGATATAGGGATTCTGCCAGTCATCCAGAATGTCTACCCCAATTATACATTAAGGAAATGGGGAAATAAGCACAGGGTAGATCTCTGACAGCTGAGCCCCCTATGAGTCAGACTTGAGTGAAGACTCCATCTATTACCTAACTACTATAATTCCCCATTATGATGAGAGGGCCACAAATGGTATTTTGGCTCCCTAGGAACTGGTATGAAAGGTCTGAGTATTTTCTTCTCCCCAAAACATGGCTACAGGTCCATCTGGAGAAGGCTTTTGAGGAAGATCTGTGCTGTATGCTTGAAGCAGTTGTGGAGCCTTCCTCAAGACTAGGCCTCAACTTCAATCGAAGGGCTCTGGGCCTGAGAACCGGCTTACATTTGGTGATGACACTTATTGGGTGAGAGGTAATGATGCTCAATTGCGGCAACTAAAGTCAATGTTTTTGCCACCACGCCTAGAGTTTTTTCTGCTATATACACAAAGTGATACTGCGGTACTGTCCACTTATTTCATTCATCCCATTTGCAAAACAGTGCCTTTAATTACACCTGTCCCTGATTTCCATTATTGTATATATCCCTATTTTGTCTTTGGTGATTAAATAAATGCTGCTACTTGTCTTCTGCTACTATGGTATCCCACCATCTCCACTGAAGCCAGGGAGCCAATCTTAATGGCCTACAAAGGATAACAACCACAGATTTTTCCCCCCCCACTAATGCAGGGACTTCCCTCACTGATGTTTTTCTCATATCTTAGTAAAGGGAGAGCGTACTGGGCCTTGTCATGGAACATAGTTAGAAGGTGGGGATGCAGGTTCCATACAATAAGTTCACTGAACATTCGTTTTTTGAAGGAGTTCCAAAACTCACAAGTAGTAGACAAGTTCTATCTACTCATTCTCCCTTTTGAGGCCTCAGAATTTTAAGGGAGAGAGGAATGCAGGAGCAAGTGAGTGAGATTGCTTGCTGCTCAATGGTTGTCACTTAGCACTCACTTTCTACAAGCTTATCTACAAGTCAGTGGGTACTCAACCTCCACTTCTCAGCTTCCATTCCTCTAGAAAAAGTGTCAGCAAACTTTCTACAAAGGCCTAAATAATAAATATGTTTCGCTTGGTGGACTGGGTGGTCTTTATTACAACTACTCCACTCTATTTTTGTTTTGCAAAAGCAGTCATACACAATACACACATGAATGGGCACAGCTAGTTACAATAAGATTTTGTTTATAAAAACAGGTGTTGGATAGAATTTGGCTCAGAGGCTGTAGTTTGCCAACTCCTGGTCTAGAAATCCAAAAAGGCTTCAACCTGAAATTTACATATTTCCCTATACCTACCCGGTCTCCATTAACTTTCACATCCCCAGATGTAAAAGAACCAAATAGTCCTTCATAAATCCATAACATCATTAAAAAAAATAGGCATAAAAGCAATGTCTGCCTTTGAGATTAGGTGATATTTGCATCTTTTCTAAAACATACAATATCCCTTCACTTATCTAGTCACCATCTTAAATTCCTACATTATCCACCCCTCATAGGGAAAGAATGAGTAAGTCTTATTAAAACATGTTTCAGATGGAAATAAACCAGTGCCAGACTAAACTTTAACTCTTTTCTCAAAAGCCGACCTCAGACAGAATAATTTTCCTCAGGACCATACAAAGATAATTACACAGTGAGGCCAATAAGAATGCTGAATGCCAAGCTCTATATAGGGAAGAGAGGGGTACCTAATTCTGTGGTATTTGTACTTAATTCTTTAGACAAAGGGGCGAGGCACTGAGGGATTTTAAGTAAGGTGATGACCTAATCCCACAACTGAAATTTAAAATGGTTATTCTCGAAACTGTGCTGAATATGGATTTTGGGGGAAGAGGGAGGCATGCCAGAAAGAAGACTGAAGGTGGTTAGGAGACTATTAAAAGTAATCCATGTGAGAGATTGAATAGGAGGGGTGCGGAGTCTTGAGAAGAGATCTGGAAGTTAGGGTTAGCTGACTTCAGCAAATGAATCAATGTGAAGCCTCAGAAGGTTGTTAATGGTGAAGTATGTAAAGATGAGTTCTTGACTTGTGTGTTCTCTGTTCTAGATTATCTGCAGAGGAAGACCTGGAGCTAAAATAACAGGGCAAGAGGCCATGAATGCTAAAAGAGGTAATGATAGAGGGTAATGAGTATGAGAAGGAAATCGAGGTAATGACAACAACAAGTCTTAACAAGTTCAAAAAGATGGATCATATCTGAAAAAACAAAGGTCATATTCAAAAAGCTCAAAGAAAACAAAGAAAATAATAATTTGCATCAGAAGCCCTCTCTGCACTATTAATGGTCCCCGGAAGGACGCACTGTGCCACCAGGTATTTAGTACCAGGTGTCCTTTTACTCTTTCCCCAAGCCATCTGACTCCAAACTTTCAAGATCTCATACTACTTGCCTCCATCAATGTATCAATCAGGTGTAAGGATAACGTCTAGAAATTTACCCCACAGATATGCTAATATCCTAGTATCCAACATCAAAATGCTGGAACAACTGACAACTCTACCAACAGAAGAATAAATTGCAATAGATAAATAAATCATGATAGGTTCATATGATGGAATATTATGCCAGGTTAAAAACAAACAAGGCGGGGCGCCTGTGAGGCTCAGTGGGTTAAGCCTCTGTCTTTGGCTCAGGTCATGATCTCAGGGTCCTGGGATCAAGCCCTGAGCCCTGCATTGGGCTCTCTGCTCAGCAGGGAGCCTGCTTCCTCCTCTCTTTCTGCCTGCTGCTCTGCCTACTTGTGATCTCTGTCAAATAAAAATAAAATCTTAAAAAAACAAAACAAAACAAGGCACTTTATATGCTGATATGAGGGTATCTCCACAATAAGTTAAATTTTAAAAAGATGAATTTGCATTTTTATGTATGCAACTTATATATGTTACATATGTAAACATATGCACATATATATAAAGAAAGGATTGTTTGCTCACAGGGAGGAAAACCAGGTGTCAGAGGGCAACAGCAAAAGGAAGACTTATCATATACACCTCCTTTTTTTTTTTTTTTTTTAATTTTGGACTATCTGAATAGAGTAACTACTTAAAAAATAAGCTGGAAAAACAAATGAAGGTAGAATAAAGATTTTCTGACATATAATATCTCAAATTTCTTAATTCCATTCATCATTTCTCAAGATGCTACTGGGGAATGTATTCCATCCATATGAAAAAGTAAATAAACAACAAAATCACCCATATCTAAGAAATAGGGACTCCATCAGAAATGTCAGTAAAGAGAAATCCCAAACAACTGCTGTGGAACAGGTCTAGAAAGCAATAGTCCAAATTCGAACAAGAGGATAGAGAGCTTCAGAAGAAACCAATAAATTGGTGTGATTATGTAGAAAAATCATACTGAGATGATGTGGGAGTATATAGAAATAGAAATTGATATGTGGAAAAAACAAGCTATCTTTTTCTTAAATGGGTTATTAACTCCACGATTAAAAAATTATACTCAGACTCACAGTACACTCACGTAATTAATTAGCAAACAATATGTACATAGTAATCATAAGTAAATACTAAAATGGAAACAAAAATGTGAGAATTATATGGGGAGGTGGAAGAAGGGAGAGCAAGGGTTATGCGTGTAAAAGTCAGATATTTATCTATTTTAATGGGAAGTCAGTAGATAATATCAAATATTGATAAATTAAGAAATAGCAGTATATGCATACTATTGTAAAAGGCAAATACTGGAAGAAATACCTAAAAGAGTTTAAAGTTGTTGCCTGGAGGCAGCAGGACTTGGGGAGATGAGAGTTGACTGGATTTTTTAAAATTTTCTACTCTTAATTTTTTTAGAAGATTTATTTATTTCAGAGAGTGACTAAGAGAGCAGGAGGGGAGGGGGCAAGGCAAAGGGAAAGGGAGAAGCCACTGAGCTCCCCACTGAGCAGGGAGCCCAACACTGGGATCCTGGGGATCCCACAGATATGTTAGTATGCTAGTAGAATGATAACCTGTAACTCTGCATACTAAAGCATCATTTTTATCTCCATAATAAGTTAAATAAATAAAAAAAGAGTTGACTGAATTTTTGTTGCTGTTGCTGTTGTAGGCCTTTTAACAATTCTTTCTAATTTTATTTACATATAAGTAGGATAGAAGTACAGGATTTGGAATCAGACAGCTTGGAGTTGAATACTGACTCCGATATTTCACTGGCCTGGTAGACAGAGGCAAATTACTTAATCTCTCAATTTCCTGTCTCTGAAATAGGGAGAAAAACGGCATGTACCTCTCATTAAGTGGCTTGGAAGATTAAATGTTCAATTCATGTAAATTGCTTATAACATGCCTGGCACATAAGTGCTCAATAGTAAAATTGTAAATAAGGGCTAACACTTATTAAGACAACAGATATTAACTTGTTACTTAATAAAAATTATAAAGACGTATAAAGACATTAACGACTAAATTCTAATTTTAAAAACATGAACCACATATTAAAGTCTGCTCCCTTTGTGAGAAAACTCACAAAGTTAACACTCCCAGGTACTAAGTCGGACCTTATTTCTTGAGCCTACAGTCTTCACTTTAAACTGCAGCTAGGGGTGAGGGTGAGGGGGGAGGACTGGTGAAAAATTCTACTTAGTGTTGGAAAGAGGGAGCTCAAACTGAAATCTGAAAGATGAGTTTTAGCTAGATAGGCCAAAAGAGGAGAGAAGAGAGTCCCAGGAAGGGACAGTGACACTCGAAGAGAAGACAAAGGCAGGAGGAACATGGTAATAAAAAAAGGCGAGCAGAGCCAGAACAGAGAGTAACATGACAGAGGTGTGCTCACTACACAGGAGTAAAAGCGTGCCAGGCCTTTAGGCTGAGTCAAGGAGTTTGCCTTATCCTAAGGTAATGAAGGGCTTTAAGCCAATCTGAATGTTTTAAAAGCTTTCTCTGGGTATAGCATGGGGAACCAGTCAGGAAGAATTCAGATAATCAATAGGGAGGCCGTTTGCAAAAATCCAGGCAAGAGATGATGGTAGTGACAGGAATGGAGAAAAGAAGATAGATCTGAAAAGTATTTACGTAAGAGGTAAAACTGACAGAGAGCCTTTTTTTTTTTTTTTTCTGGTCTAGTCTGATTATGATTTAAGTAAAACTGCCCCCTTTAACTCCTCACCAGTAGCAATATTCTTAGTTGTAAAACATTCATAAACAAAAACTATAAGACATTCCAATCACAAAGTTAACTCTTCACTTCTAAATGGTAAAACCCAGGTCTTGGAACAAAACTAAAAGGCACAAAAATAATATTGAATTCAAAGGAATAAGATGGGAATAACAGCAATCTAAATTCAATAGGCTAAGTACATGAAACAAGTTTCCTAACTCCTCAGTTTCTGTGGTTGCTGCCCATACAAAAGCAAATATCCTGCTTGCCAATGTCTCTCTCCTCCCTGGGCCACTTTCCCCCTAATATATATAATTTCATATATATATATATAAAATTTCCTATATATAACATATATATACACACACACATATATATATCCATCCCCTAATATTTTTACTTCACAATAGGCTTAGAGGAAAAAGAAATATTCCATGCTTTGCAAATATCTAAGGGTGTGTGTGTGTGTGTGTGTGTGTGTGTGTGTACAGGCACAAAAGTAGATTATATTAAATCATATATGTAAAGTACATGACAGAATTATGCATAGGACATCTCCCCCCAGCTCAGGTGTATGTTGAGGTGTGTGGAGGGGTACAATTTCCTAAGTGATGTGAGAACTGGTCTTAAGAATCAGAATTATAGAGGTAAAGATAAAAGGAAGGTATCTCAGAAAGGGGGGATTAACAAGAGAAAAGCACACAGGAAAAAACAATGAAATCTGTTGTTGGAATATAAAATTTTGATTTATAGAGGACAAATCCAGAGTTAAGCAAGGGTCAGATTTTGTGGGACCATTTTAAGGACCATGAGTTTTATCCTGAGCCATGAGAAGTTATTAAAAGATTCGGGGCACCTGGGTAGCTCAGTGGGTTAATCCTCTGCCTTTGGCTCAGGTCATGATCTCAGGGTACTGGGATTGAGCCCCGCATTGCTCTCTGCTCAGCAGGGAGCCTGCTTCCCCTCCCCCCTGCCTGCCTCTCTGCCTACTTATGACCTTGCTCTCTCTGTCAAATAAATAAAATCTTAAAAAAAAAAAAAGATTTAAGCAGAGGAAAGAGAAATTCAGGTTTACATTTTTAGAGATCACTAGCTGAGGGGTTCTGCTGAGGATGGATTTGAGCTTAATGCCATCTGCTAAGTTATTAGGTAGCAGGTGGCTATGGTACCCCAGTTAAGAGTTGATAGGACCCTGAACTAGAGCAGAAGTAGAATGTGTGAGGGAAGGAAAGGCAGAAAATGTTAACAGATTCTGTGATCTGATAGTTGTGGAGGTTAAAAAAAAAGAGTAAAAAAAAATGACCTCTGAATTTCTGCCATGACAGTTGGATAGTGGTACAGATCCATAAGCCATTCTCCAAAAATCCTTGGAGCCAAATATGTTTTAAAACTCAGAATACTGGGGTGCCTGGGTGGCTCAGTAGGTTAAAGCCTCTGCCTTCGGCTCAGGTCATGATCCCAGAGTCCTGGGATCGAGCCCCACATGGAGCTCTCTGCTCAGCAGGGAGCATGCTTCCCCCTCTCTCTCTTTCTGCCTGCCTCTCTGCCTGCTTGTGGATCTCTGTCTATCAAATGAATAAATAAAATCTTTTAAAAAATCCTATCATTTTAAAAAAATAAAACTCAGAATATTTTGAAAAAAATCAGAATATTTTGGATGTTAGAAAGGAGATATGGTTTACATACCCAATATAACAGTGTACTCCCAACAGTGCCTGGAACAGTACCATGTAATCAAATATAGCAGTCTATCTGTAGCAAGACACATTCCACCAAATGGAATAGATGATAAATAGCTTTCTGACAGTGCATTTAGGTTTCGTAGCAAATTGAGTTCAAGTTTTGCTGACAAATGAATTACCAAAAACATTTTGGTTTTCAGGGAGATTTTTGGGGGGGCGTTTGGAATTGTGGATATGAAATGTTAAAAGTAGTAATACCTATAAATAAAATATAGGAAGTAAAAGAGATTGTTTTTGTTTTCATCTTTGATGGGATGAAGGTTCTGGTTTACTCATGCATAATCTCAGGTAATTATGACATCTTAAAGATTCCAGTGGGCAATAGGGATAGATGAACAAACTGGTTGGGACAGTTTTTTTTTTAAAGATTTTTGTTTATTTATTTGTCAGAGAGAGTGAGCACAGGCAGACAGAGTGGCAGGCAGAGGCAGAGGGAGAAGCAGGCTCCCTGCTGAGCAAGGAGCCCGTTGCGGGACTCGATCCCAGGACACTGGGATCATGACCTGAGCCGAAGGCAGCTGCTTAACCAACTGAGCCACCCAGGCGTCCCTGGTTGGGACAGTTTAAGACTAAAACAATTATAGGGAAAATGTACACTAGGGGAAATATTCTCTATTTGGTGCCAAAAATATGAGCCCAACTCAGAATGACTCAAGGAAACTTCATCTGTCAATAGTCACTAATGACCTAGAATTCAGAGTCCTATGTGTCTCTGCTTTACCACATAAATTAATGCATTTGAGGCTCTTGCCATTGCTGGCATTGATTTGAGTTCAATGTTGCTATTAGCAGTACATTAATTACGTTAAAATTGCTCAAATTACAGAAAATGAATTATTCTGATATTAACTAGATGCATAATTAGGTGATTGATAATATGTCCTTCTCAATCAGATTTTCTAGCCATAAAAGATCTGTCATAATAAATGCATTTCTACATTTTATGAACCAGAGAACTGAATATGTTCTCAAGATGATTTGGGCATTGATCATTTGCAAAATATTAAATACACTAATTCTCTTTTGGAGAAAAATTCCTTCAGCCAGGAGTGAAAATTAAAACCTTCTATGGAAGGCTTAATCATCCTGTCAGAGTTTCCAAGTCTATATCCCTACAGGTCACTTAGGGATCTCATCTAATCTCTCAGTCTCCCAGTCTAGTCTTTTTAGGGGCTAGGAGTCTGATTTCTAGAATTTGTCTCTTATATCTGTTTCACAGTAAAAGAAAAATATATATAAAATGTTAACAGACTATAAACCAATAATAAACTGGCTTATGTTTACTCTAATAATTTTTTTAAACATCCCATCTAAGCACTATTAACATGCCATAAAATTTAGAACTTAGAACAGAGCTGGAAAGAATTATTTTTCTCTCAAACTTTCACTTGATAATTGTTACCATCAAAATCCCCTGAGAAAAATCCTTCCAGTTTTCCCTGTCCAAACATACTACATTAGTTTGAAGGATCCATTTAAGATATGCTAACGTACAGTGAAGTTTCATGCAGTTCCTATGTTTGAGAGATTTAGTCTAGCATCAGGTCCTAGAGTCTCAAGCCCTAAATGTTTAATGAGAATTAGAGTATAATTTTATATTTTTAAAAAATGTAGTTTGGTCTTCTTTCTTTCAAATATGTGTGTGTACATGATACAGTATGCTGATAGAAAAATCAGGCTTAAAAATCCCAATTCAATAGAATGCTGTTATTTGCAATGTAGGTTCCAGCCCATTTGTGGTCATAAAAAATCAATTCAGTGTGTTGAGACCAGAATTTTTTAAAATAATAGAGAAAATCCACGTTGTGAGGTTAAATATTATTTTGTAAGCCTTGTTACACACACACACACACACATATGCTGCACTGAAGCACAGAATACATTTCTTTTTTTTTTTTTTTTAAGATTTTATTTATTTATTTGACAGACAGAGATCATACAAGCAGGCAGAGAGGCAGGCAGAAAGAGGAGGGGAGAAGCAGGCTCCCCGCCGAGCAGAGAGCCTGATGCAGGACTCGATCCCAGGACCCTGGGATCATGACCCGAGCCGAAGGCAGCGGCTTAACCCACTGAGCCACCCAGGCATCCCCAGAATACATTTCTTAATGAGGATTGCAGCCCAAAAAGAAGTTTTAAAAATACTAATGTTGAAGAAGTGTGCCTGCCAGTCAAAAATCTAGAGTGTTGCCAATGGAGGGATGACCCTGGGTTGCTGCCTCATAAAATATATTTTAAGCCAATATAATAAAAGATCAGAAGACTAAATTATGTTGTCCCTGTTGACTCAAAAATTAACTGTGGCTCTGAAATACCAAGGAAGGATTAAACATCTCAATCCACATGGCATCTTCAGTACACATGTGACCCACAGTAAGAGAAGAATGACATCCTCACTCATTCTCCCTGGAGTCAGGCATCATCTGGACAAGTAGAAATTAGGGTAAATCAGAGCTGGACAAAGAACAATGGACTATTCTGTACTCATAAAGGTCTTACAAACTGTATGAAAGACAAAACGATTAAAACGTCTTATGATAAGTGGGATTAAGGGCGGTGAAAGAATAACATGGGCCTTGAGTTAAGTCTCTGGAGTAATAATGCCGTGTCTCCGACTAACTTGCTGGGTGAACTGCCGTTAGAATCGCTCTCTCAGCTTTGGTCACAAACTGATTGGACTGACTGAATATCCAAAGTGAAAAGGGGATCTTGATAATAATAGGACAGGAGGAGATTCCTGATTTAAGACCTCATTAACTTAATCTAGGCAAGTATTTTTTTTTCCTATTTTACAGATAGTTTAACAGAGGCACACTGTTACTCTAATGTAAACATGTTACATTTCTCCCTTAAGAGTAAAGATAGTGTAATAACTAATGTGGCTCAAGACATTTTGTTAAATGTGCAATTTAAATGTGCATGAAGTCTAAATTAATACCCTAAGCTTGAGGAAAAACACCTACCTCTAATTATTTAATAGTATTTAACATATGTATTTCTCTGAATGGAGATAAGATTAGGAGGGCCAGCCAGGCTCTTCTGACAAAAGCAGAAAGCATTGGTTGAAAATATCATTAATAATTTGGGGTGCCTGGGTGGCTCAGTTGTTAAGCATCTGCCTTTGGCTCAGGTCATGATCCCAGGATCCTGGATTCGAGCCCTACATTGGGCTCCCTGCTCAGCGGGAAGCCTGTTTCTCCCTCTCCCACCCCCTCTGCTTGTGTTCTCTCTCACTGTGTCTCTCTCTGTCAAATAAATAAAATCTTTAAAAAAAAATGTTAAAAAAAATTACATCCTGTTTGTGTGGTTGACTTTTTACCTTTAATTGCACATTAAAAAATAATAAATAAAAATAAACAAAACAAAAACGAGAGAGGGAGGCTAACCATAATTTTTTTCTTAACTATGGGAAACAAACAGGGTTGCTGGGGGTGGGGTGGGTGATGGGGTAACTGGGTGATGGGCATTAAGGAAGGCACGTGATGTGATGAGTACTGGGTATTATATAAGACTGATGAATCACTGAACTCTACCTCTGAAACTAATAATACAGTATATGTTAACTAAATTGAATTTAAACAAAAAATTTAATTAAAATGATAATAAGCTATAGGATTTGCCCAAGACATTTTGTTAAATGTGCAATTTAAAACATTTTTTTTTAAATTAGCAAATATAGCAGTAAACAAATGTAGGCACTGGCCTTGCCATTTATTATTAGAAATCTCTATGTAAAAATGCTGTAGTTAAAGGGATATAAAAAGAAAGATGCTTGGTACAAATAAGCTGTCAGAATGTTTAAACTAATATGTATGCTAGACTTCAGGTATTAAAAGCAAAAGTTAAATTTAAAGAATCCTAATTGCAGGGTATGACTTTAATCTCATGTTTTTTAGCCACTGACTCAAAGAATATGTATACAGTAAAAGAAACAACATATTTTCTTACAACCAGAAATTCTCAAATAAAAATACAGCAACTTTCTTATTTTTTTAACAACAGAATTTGAATTTAAATGTCTTCATTATGTAGTATAACTTTTATAGCAAGTTACATTGGCTTAGTAACATTTTTCTAAAAATCAGAAAAATAGTTAACTGTATGGGGTTCTAAAAACAGAAATGGTTATTTGATGAGTTTGAAGTGTTTTTGATGAGTTTTGAGAGAGAAGGAAATAAAAGGCTAAGGTAAGGACCAGTTTCATCCTCATTTCTTAAGCTTCAAAAGCCTAATTAGGCAGGGAAAGGAATTTGGGCCTGGCACACCCAGGTTCAGTCGTGGCAGGATCCCGAAACAAAGTTTTTCTGAACCTTTGAGTCATCTGCCACGGGCAAACCAGAGCCGCGATATGCAGGTCGTTAAGTCAACAGGTCCTTTAACGAGATGGTGTGCGGTTGGTGAGTGGCAGTTGGATTTCTTCCTGCCACGAAGAAAATAACTCTTCTCGATCAAACCGGAAAGTGGGCGCAGCTCTGGTTTAGGGAGTGCACCCGGAAAAGTGTAGAGACCAGAAAGGAGAGAGGGGGAGAGGGAGAGAGAGAGAGAGAGAAAGGGATGTCCGCGTCCCGACCACAGAGCGCTTTCCAAACCACTCGGAAACCATTTAAATGGCTCAGGCGGCCGCGGTTTCCAGCCTAAGACTGTCTGGGGTCCGGCTGGGAAAGTTGCCTGGCAAAGCCATGCCCTTTCCCGTCGCGAACTTGCCCCCCCACCCCGCCCGGGCACAGGGACGAGAGGAGACCAGCAACCTGTTAGCACGCGTAGAAACGCGGCCGTCTCGCGCCCACCCAGCCCCTGAGACCCCCACTCTGAGACTCTCCCAGGGTCAAGCTGCGGACCACCGGGACTTCTGCCTGGGTCCGGCTCCTCGGAGGCCTCCCTACAGAGACTGCCAGGGGCGACAGGGCTACCCCCGGAGGGCTACCTGCCCCGGCTCGGGAGCCCCTTTCGGCGTCTCGGGAGGGGCAACTGAAACACTGCTCTCGAGACCACCTCCAACCGGCCGCTGGGACCGTACCCCTCTCCCCACCACGTGAACCTCGGAGTCCGTCCTACCGCCCCCTCCGACGCTGCCCAGGGTCTACTGGCCCCCCTCCCCTGGCCCGAGCGCCGGCCCGCCCGCTTACCTGGCGGGTGGGCTCGGCAGGACGGCGGGAATCAGCGGCCGGGCGGGCGCTGGACTTGGGCCGGGAGCCAGGTGCAGGTGGTGGCGGCGGCGGCGCCTCGGGTTGCTGTCGCTACTGTTGCCGCTCAGTCCAGCTCCTCCTCCGCCGCCGCCGCCTCCTGCCTTCCCGCTGGGCCTCCTGCGTTGCCAGGAGAGGCCGAACCGAGGCTCCGCTTCCTCTTGGAGTCTCCCAGGTGAGCTCCAGCCTGCGACGTCGACAGGGGCGAGGCCCCCGTCCCGCGCCTGCGCGCCTGCGCGCCAGCCTCCTGCCCCGCCCAAGCCCTACCTGAGCGCTCCAGGTGAGGACCGAGCGCGCCGCGAGGTGGGTAGGGGCGCAGGCCGGGCGGAGCGCAGCCGCCGCGCCCCTTCTGTCTCCGCGGACAGGGAGAGAGAGGCGCGCCTCCGCCCGTCTACATTTGCGGAGTCCTGCACTGACCTGGTGGCAGTGGTCGCCTTGTAACCAGAACTCAGTCTGGGTCCTTGGGGAACCAGAAGTCTGTATTTCCCTCACACACTTCTGCCTTTCTCTGCGGTTCTCCGAAATGAAGGGGTGCGCTGCCCGGAGACTGGGGGGCCCAGTGCCCCCGAGAACCACCTCATGACGGCTGCAATTGTTAGCTCGTATGGCTTCCTCGAGCAAGGTTCAGCGGCTTCTGTCACCAGTTAGGTTCATGAGCTATTGGGTGAGCTTCCTTCCTATATACTAGTTCTTGATTTCATCACTTGACTCACTTCGGCACAGCTAGTGGTTTCCGTTTCTGTAAGCGCGCGCTCTGGTAGGGGCGCCTCACGTCCAAAGGAGGAGCCTCCCTCTTCCAAAGAAGAGCCTCTGGTATTTGGCAGAGCCCTGCTAACCAGAGCCCTGCCCTGGTGGGGCGCACCAACCATTCCTGGGTTGCTATCGGAAGGGAAACCAATTCCCAGATGAGAGAGAAAGCAGCGACAATAGAAAGAAACCTGCAGTCCTTGTTTGGAAAGACACTGGCTTCCTGGAGAGGTTTTCCTTCTACTGTAGGTTTGCTTGAAAGCTCCCCATCCATTGGGAGGGTGACAATGCAGACTCTAGGGAGACAGGGGGTTTTGCCACTGTTTTTAAAGACAGAAATTTTTCAACAGTATTTTTTACCTTCCTTCTATCATGACCAACACTGACACACCCAAAATCAGGACTTAAAAATGACCTTTATACCTTCCTCTAAACTCATTCACTATATCTTCAATGTATGTAGAACTATAAATAGAAAAATAGCCAAAAATGTTTTAGTGACATGCTTAATTACATGATGGTAGGTTTTTCTATAAAGTTTAGCTGTGGTCTTCCTCCTGTATTTTGACACATACACTTATGGTTTCTATTTATTGGTACATTAGTGTTATGTGACACCTAAAATTAAAATTTGAAAATACCGGTTAGTATAGTATCAATAGGTGTAACTTTAGAACTTGGCTAGTCTGACATTGGTTTTAGCATCTGCAATAATATCCCTTTTTTAAAAAAGATTTTATTTATTTATTTGAGGGAAAGAGAGAGCACAAGCGGAGGAGAAAGACAGAGGGAGAGAGACAAGCAGAATTGTGCTGAGAAGGGAGCCAGCTGCAGGGCTCCATCCCAGGACTCTGAGATCTAGACCTGAGCCAAAGGCAGACATTTAACTGACTGAGCCACCCAGGTGCCCCCTACCACAGTGCTCTTTCATACCACACCTATGTATCAGCCTTAAAATTTCAGCTAGTTGTTTCTATTGTATTTGTTTTGCAAGTATCAAGGAACCTTTTTTGTGTTTGTGACATTTTAATATCACTACCCACAAACAATTTTTAAGCTTTCCTTTTCTCCTCCCCTGCAAAAAGTTCAGGACCTACTTATGTGTATAACCATACTAACTTGATAATATTTGTTCTTAGGTCCAGAACTGAAAATACCACCTACCCAAATCCACCTACCACCGCCCCCTTTTTTTTGAGGTTCTGCTGCTTTCTTTGTTGTTTGCCTCTAGATGGAGATTAGAGTTTCAGTCTTTGGGAAATTTGGGAGAAATCCTAAGTGTATAACCACAGACTCTGTATCCCTTGTCTTGCGTCACCCATCTCTGAATGAGGCAGGAACCAAAGATTATCAGTTTTGAGGTCCCACCAGGCAAAGAACAACAACTTTTGCTGAGAAGAGCAGAACAGAGCAAATGGATATAGAATAGCAATTTGGAATCCAAGGACTGAGATGCACTGGCAGCAAGACAAGTAAAGTCAAATAATAACTGGAAAAAAGAAGCTAGGACAGACTACAAAAAGAGAGCAAGCAAATAGGACCAAAATGGTACATGAAGGGTGAAAAGAGAACAGAGCAAATATAAGAATCAGAAGTTACTAAAAATTGACAGTTTTACAATAGAGACAGATAATTTAAACAAGGAAAACAGTATTTTGGGGTCTGGCATACCTACCAGCATTTCATTCTAAAAGCAAATTCTTAAAATTAATAAAAGTTTTTACTTAACAGTAAAATCAAAATGCTGCAGGCCCAGAAGAAAAGCATTATGCTACAATCTTTAATGCCCTAAATCTGATGAGCTAAAGAGTTTTTGGAAGTATCATCCTATTCAGATTATGAAATAAAGAATTTGTGTTATAAAGGGGAAATTAGTATTTCTTTATGAAATAAAAATAAAACCCAGGAGTCTTAGTTTAGACATGCTTCTCAGAAACAAGCTTATTTCAATACTGCATGTTTGGCATGAAATGGCAGCTAAAATAGAAAATTAAGAAGATTTCACACAGGAAAGAAGAAACTTATCTATATACACACAGAGAAGGGGAGAGAGACACACAGAGAGAACTAGCCAAAAAAAAGCTTATTTATATAAATTTAAAATAATATTCACTATCTAATAATATTTGTTAACTTTTAAATTAATGCCAAGACCAGTATCTAATACTTAGTAAGTACTCAGTAAATATTTGTTAAATTAATAACTTGATGCATTAAATACCATGAAAAAAACATTATGCGTAATGTCTTAGGCTGAATACAAAATCAAAGAATGGTTTTACCAAATAATATGGAGAAATAATCTAAGGCAAGTAAGAGCAATAGACTAAGAATTTGAGGGAAAGCATCTAATAACAACAGCTATCTGTTATCATGTACTGATATTTCAAAAGGCACTATGCAAAACAACTTACACTCCTACAAGTTACTTTACTTTTGGGCTTAGATTCCCTCTTCCCTAAAATATAATACTGGTACAAGGTGATCACCAAGTTCCCTTACACACTGATTCATGTAAATTCCATAATGAGATAATGGTCATGCAAAAAACATCCTCTGGATATAGGAATAGCAATTAATAGAAAACAAGGATGAAGGAATGGGAATTACTTAACTAAGATAGAAACTTTAATTCATAAAATAAATTATACAATGTAACTAGTAAAATTATTCAGATTCACTACATCCAACTTTAAATGTTTTTAGTTTGTTAATTGTTTAGTTGTTGGTTATCCAGAGCTTAGTAACTTTAGCTTGAAACATACTGCCTGCCTGGCTTAGCCTTTAAAAACAATTTTGCCTTATGTGGAAACTGGAGCCTCCAGTCAGATCTCAAAGTCGAATTGAGAGTTTGGCTCAAAAACTAAACAGATTGAAATAATTTCTACTAAAAGAATTGAAAGGCTATTGATTTAAAAGGAGAATAGTGTTGGTATCATAGTGAAGAGCCGCAAATATGTGGGTATTTTTTATAACTATCCAGCATAATGCTACATTGTGTTTAAAATATTAAGAGTTAAAACAGTAAAAACATGAATAGATTATTTTTAGTATGAACTTTTTTGGCCAGTGTCTTATATGAAAATTGCTTTTTAGGGTTTTTCCCCCCTAAGAATATCAATAGAACAACCATCTGTGACTTTCAAAGAGGTACAGATTTCTGTGAGTGTGTTTATTGACTTAAAAGGCAATAGAACTATGTCTTGTTAATCTTGTACCCTTAATGCTTGGCGCATAGTAGGTGCTCAATAAATATTTGATGAAATAGATTGAGTAGACTGCAGTGTTTCAAGCTTTTAAGCATTAGCATAAGAGCAAAAAGAAATACCATGCTGAGTCAGGCTAATATTCAATCTAGCTAGCTCTAAATTCTGACGGTGGCATCAAAGGCTTTCTTCTGGGAAAAGATGGTGATAGTATTGCATGATATTGACCTCAGATATGTACTCCAGGTGTCCCTGACTCACTCTTTCCTGAACTGATCCCTCTTTTTCTGTAAAATGCCTTTTTATATTGTAAGTCAATTCATATTTATTTTAAAAAATCAGAAAATACAGATAAAAGAAACCAGTTGGAAACACCCCAAATTCCTCCCATGTAGATGAATCAGTGCTAACTACCAGACCCGTTTCTACTGTTTATCTCTCCAGATACTTTTGAAAAACTAAGGAGAGTGGAATGGAAGATATAGAAGGAGACAGAGACATGTTTTTAAAATAAAAACTAGGTCATATTGGGTTCTTCTTTTGTAGCCAGTGTTTTCTACTTAACATAGCTTTCCATGTCTATGAATTCATTTTTTACAGCATTGTTTTTAATTATTGCATGGTTTCTTTTTGTATGAATGTATTTAATCAGTCACTTATTGGACAGTGAAGATTGTTTTAAATTTTGCTGTTGCAAACAGTGCTGTGATGCTCACATTCTTCAGTGCTTACTATCTTCATCTGTGGAAACATTTACACTGCTTTTCTTCTGACTTTATTAAGCAATTTTGTATCAGCCACCCAAGAGCCTAAACAATGATGATACTAGAAAAATCACATCATAAACACAAATCATAGAAAGTATATTAATGATTTAGCACTACTTATTTGTAAAAATATTAATTCTAGTTACCAAAACTTTATGTAAAACATGCTTATTATAATTAAAACCTTATCAGAAGGATGTTTGGCTGGCTTAGTTGGAAGAAGGTGAGACTCTTGGTCTCAGAGTCATGAGTTCCAGTCCCACTTGGGTATAAAGATTACTTAAATAAATATTTTTAAAAAAACTTTATCATTTTAGAAATAGGAAGGTAGAGTATGCCTTAATATGGAAAAGTCAGATCTCTTACCTTTTCCTGATCATAGCACACTCAGTTTCCTGGAACCTCTGAAAATCTGTGTGTCTCTCTTCACTTCAAATCCCCTCCAGCCCAGCCCACTGAAGGCTCTAGTCTCCTATGGAACCTCCTAGACCAGCCCAAATCACCTTGGTATTTCTTAATTCCAGTGCAGTGTCATAAAGTAAACTTCCCTCCTGCCTTGGTCCTTGCCTCCCTCCTTCTCTAGTATCAAGAAGGGAGAATTGTGGAGAGACATTACCTGACCATGATATCATTTGTTGCCAAATAAGTTATGATAATTTGTTAAATAACTTAAGCCATAGAAGATAGGAATGTTCTTTTAGCATAATAGCCCTCAGGTATTAGACCAAAAGAAATAGCATCATTGTGACTAAATTCAAGAGAGAAATACTGATTTTTCATGCATATTAGAAAGGGAATTTTGAAAGAAATTATATTTTTCAGTGTCTTTAATTTTTTTAAAGATTTATTTATTTGAGAGAGAGAGAGAGCAGGGGGAGGGATAGAAAGAGAGGAAGAGAATCTCAAGCAGACTCCTGGCTGAGTGTGGAGCCCGATGCCAGGCTTGATCTCATGACCCTAAGATCATGACCTGAGTTGAATTCAAGAGTCAGAAGCTCAACTGACCTAAGCCACCAGGTAGTGTCCTTGATTTGTAATCTATTAACAGAAAAGTAATTTGCTGCCCAAGATAGTATCTTATTATCATACCTCCTTCTTTACTCCTTTTTTTTTAATTAGAGAGAGAGAGAGAGAGAGCATGCATGTGCACTACACATGAGTGAGAGAAGAGGGAGAAAGTCTCCAGCAGACTCCCTGCTGAATACAAAGCCCAACTAGGAGCTTGATCCCACTACCCTAGACCATAACCTGAGCTGGAATTAAGATTTGGATTCTTAACCAACTGAACTACCCAGGCACTCCCCTTCTTCTCTAATTTAATCATAAAATCAGAATGTACCTGTTCTCCACTCCCAGTGATTTCAGCAGACTCTAAGACCACAGTGAATTCCTCACTTCTGCAAAACTTCAGAGACAGGGATTCCTGACATGTAAGAGACATTTGGGGCTGCACACAAAAAAATCGCTGTTAGGGAAAGACGTTTGGAGCAGTTTGTGAATAATGGAGAAAAGGGAGTGGAAATGGAGATATTACAGAAAGAAGTTAAATGGCTTAGAAATGGCAGGGGAGGAGAAGAGTAGAGGACAGAGGAATCTCCCTTGTGAGACATCCTTTCAAGGCTTAAGGAGAATCTTTGGGGACACATTCCCCCAAGGCCCAGTAATGTGGCTTCACTCTTGGGAGTGAATAGGGAGAGGAAATAAACAAGGAATATCATCCAGTTTCTTCCCTCTCACTTTCCTTCCTTCCCACCACTGCAAACTCTGTACAGCTTTGGAATGGTTAGCTCAACTCTGTGGTGAAGATCTTAGCATTCACTGAGATAGGGTGTGTATTTGAATCACAGTAAGATGATATCCAGGACCTCTACTAGCCTAAACAGTGTCCTGTGTGAATTAGAAAATGTCATCCATGAGCAGAGAGTCCGTGAGTACATGGCTTGGCAAGTGGATGACTCCTTCCTCGAAGTAGATGCAAATCTATTCCAGGGCACCCAATGATCTGAATGGAACCCAGCCTGTATGTCAACCCTACTTGACCTTTGGCAGGATACTTTTATGCAGGGCACAGCATAACAACCTGGTGTCCATTCAGATGAAATCCGTTTCTTCATCCTTTGTATCTGGAATGTCCGTGCCACTTGCATTAACCAACAAAATATGGTAGAAGTGGTGTTATGTCACTTCCATGGCTATATGTTGAGTGATTTTTTTACCCTCTGCCTCTACTCTCTTAGAATGTTGCCATGGTGTGAGGAAGCCTGGAGTGAAAGACCATGTAGAGGGAAGCCCAGCTGTCCCAGATGTTCAAGCTAAGCACAAACCCCAGCCAATCACCAGCTAAATGTAACTTTGTGACTGATCCCAGGCAAATACCAGCAGAAGGACTACCTTGTCAACCCACAAAACCATAAGAAATATCAATTCATTGCTGTTTTAAGCCACTAAGTTAAGGGAGAATTTTTAAAAATTTATTTAACTATTTCATCTAAACTTGGTGTCTCAATAAGAACAAGAACATAAGCACCATTAACATTTGTGCACCCTCTGTACTCTCAGAGAAAGGTTTTGAGATGAAAAAGCTTGGATTTGTTAGAATTTTGAAAGTCTAAACTTTGAATGACTGCACAAAACATGTGGTATAAACCAAATATTTTAAAGAATATGTGCTCAGTCTGAATCAGCTTTCTATCTCCACCCTAAATCTTGATAAAATTTGTGCAGAATGGGGAAAGAGAAGAGAGTCAGGGGGGATTGGAGATAGTGGGTATTGCCAGCATGCCTGAGCAGAAACTCTGGAATGTCACCATGGAGGAACACCATATTTCATAACTACCTGGGCCACCATTCATAGAAGAAGATGTACAGGAATGTGCACCTGGCCCTAAAAAACAGCCATGAAGGGACTCTGAGAGCAAAAAAGAAGCTACCTTGGAGAAGAGTAAGACCCCAGGGTTTATTTTTTGGCCAATGTTGAAGAATGGTAAGAACAGAAAACTTTTCTAAATGGGGTATTGGACAGCCCTAAGGCCTCTTGTGCCCCAGGAAGATTCAGAGAGCCCCCACAATGTTTCCCAATGCAGGGGAGAATGATTTAGATCTGGATATCTTTGTAAATTAAATTTTATCAGAAGAGGGGCATGCCTATTCCTTTACCTATCATCTGTGACTGCTTTGGTGCTACCAAGGCAGAGTTGAGTGGTTGTGACAGAAACTGCGTGATCTGTAAAGCCCAAGATACTTACTATCTGGCCTTTTATAGAAAAAAAATTGCCAATTCCTATTTTAGATGAAGCACAGAGAGCTAGGAAAAGCTAAATTTTCTGCAATGACACATAACAAAAATGAAATTCTAACCATGACTAGAAGGTGCAATGAGACCAGGATGTAGTATCAGCAGATGACAGCTTGGATACCTATGATGGCCTAATGCCAGTTGTCTCACACAAGTACATTTTCTGACTCCCATCCCATACCTTGGAATGTTCTAGGAAGAACCTACAGAATGCAGCTGTATTCCTCATGAAACAGAAGTCCCAGACTTACTGATAGTTAGTTACTACCACTGGGTGTTATAGGGATTTGAAAGAGAAATTAGACATAAGTATAGACATCAAAAAATAATTTTACATTGAGTTTCTTATGTATCTGATTCTGTCTTCAGAAACTAGCACCCACTACAAGGCCTTCCATAGTAATAGGCACAGCATAGATGCAAAAGAAACCTATGTTGAATGTTCAGCCTCAGTAGGATTTCCTTTGGTCTCTTACCTTATACAACTTCAGACAGCATTGTCTTTTTGTATAGGAAGTATGTATTCACAACTCATGTCTTATATAAGCTTTCTCTGATGATGCTGATGCACATTCCTTTTTAGTTCCATTCCCTCCCCTCATTGTAAGATTTTTCTGTCTTTCTTTCTTTCTTTCTTTCTTTTTTTTTTAAATTCCCTGAGACAACCATTCTCTTATTCCCAGCCTCAAAAGTGAAAGAGAATGGTGGTTGGGAAACATACATGAAGTGAGTGGGAAGAGACAGTGGCGCAGGCATCCTGAGGTCTGTGGTTTATGTCACAAAAAAACACTGGTGAGAGCTTTGAATGAAAAGGAAGTTGCTTCTAACCTGTTGAGATGACTTTATATTCTTTTACTGAGAACATTTTACTTCCTGCTTTGAGCTGAGATGTGGGGCAGGGAGAATGTTAACCGAGGACTCCCTTTGTCCCAGAAATTCTCCCTACATTATCTCATTTAGCTTCCACAAAACCCCTGTATAATCTCTAGGGTGAGGAGACCTCACGAGGAGCTCAATCAAAGATGCATAACTAATCTAGTTGGACTGGGAAAGCAGGTCTGTCAGACCTAAAACCCATGCTCTGTCAAGCCCATCATGTCATAAAAGTTATGAGATTATTTTGCCCTGAACCCAAGGGTAAGTGATTTTGTATCTTCAGCTTATCTTTAAAGCATTCATTGACAAATTCTCTTTTCCACAGTTTCTATTTCATTTGTAAATGATAACATATGGAAGAGTTAAGCAATATATGGGTTTTTCCCACATATATATCTTACAATATCTTCAAATACGTTAAATCCGAAGTTGTTAATTTTGTTTCATATAGAGATTCTTTTAAATATAAGATGCTGTGAAACAATGTCATACCACAAAACAGAGCCACTGGTTTATTTTTTTTAAAAGGTTTTATTTATTTATTTGACAGAGAGAGATCACAAGTAGGCAGAGAGGCAGGCAGAGCGAGAGAGGGGGAAGCAGGCTCCTTGCCGAGCAGAGAGCCCGATGTGGGGCTCAATCCCAGGACCCTGGGATCATGACCTGGGCTGAAGGCAGAGGCTTTAACCCACTGAGCCACCCAGGCACCCCCAGAGCCACTGATTTCTATCTACAATCAGAGCACTGAGGATCACAGGAATATCTAGATAACACAGGAGGATAAAAGAGGGCCAAAGCTAGCGAATGCAGCTTTCCATTTTAACAGTAGATACACAAGTTGTTCATTTGGGCACTTTAAGTATAACTTTAAGTGGATTCCTCCAAAGTGGTTACAATTCTGATATGATTGTATAATAACTGGTAATATTACATTTAAAATCATAAAATCCTCCAAAGTAGTTCTTCATACTATTTAATAGTATAATTTTGACCATCTAGTTATAACTAGGAAAATATAAATAAAATATCTCTAAATTGGTATTTTGACATAAAAATACAGGTCTCTCTTATTTTTAAGTAATATATAAATTTCAGGTGAAAGTGAAGCACTTGTGAAGAAATTGGGGCCAATAATTCTTAATTAAATCAATCTCTTGACAGAAGCAAAAATGTGAATTGAGAAGATACAGTAAAATTCATTAATATAAAAAATGGAATTTTGTGAGTTTTGTAATTTAATTGTATTAGAGCCCGTACAACACAACAGATAGGCGTATGGAATTGCAGTGTGTGGGCTGTACTCAAGAAATCATTCAAGAGGCATATAATATAAAGCTCTTCAGTGAAAAGGTAGACTAAAGTAAGAATCATCACGCATAAATATGTTTTACAAAATCTCAGTGAGAGAGTTTTTTAAATAACTCTTCATTTCTAAAGATTGCCAAACACGAAAACCTAAGACAGCCTGTCAATTTGTTTCATGGAATTTGACCTTTGGTAGCATCACAGGCCATAATGAACTGGACTGACTAGTTTTGCCCCCCGCCTTTTTTTTTTTTTTTAGCAGCAATTAAACCTTATCATAGTCTCGCAAAAATCAGGAAATAATGTTCCAGGCCACACACAAGTAGATGAGTTACAAAGGACTGAAAATTATATTTTCAAAACATTTTTCTTAAATATAATAATGGTAATGGTTGTGCAGCAGTCTTTGCTTTTTATTGTTTTTACCAAATACTGAGCAGTTTCAAAAGTCTCAATACATATTATATGTATTAAATACATATAATACACAGAGAATGATAATGCAACAAACAACTGTGTACCTACCACTTAAAGAGAAAGAATATTATTCTAATACCTTCTGTGGGAACTTCTCAAATCTTACCCTTTCCTAATTTTGAATTTTGTATTAATTGTTCCTTTGCTTTTCTTTAGAGTTTGCCATGCATGTTTGTATGCCTAGACAAAATACTGGTTAATTGTGTACATTTTTTCCCCCTAGGTCAGTTCCTTTTTTTTTTAATTGAAGTATGATTAACCTACAGTGTTACATTAGTTTCGGGTACATAATAAAATAATTCAACAATTTGACACATTACATTGTACTCATCACAATAAGTGTACTCTAAGTCCTCTTTATCTATTTCATCCATCTCCCCACCCACCACCTTTCATACATTTTTACATTTTTTTGAAGGATTTATTTATTTTAAAGAGCAAGCTCGAGTAGGGGAGGGGCAGAGGGAGATGGAAAGAATCTGAGGCAGACTCCCTGCTGAGCACTTGATCTCATGACCCTGAGATCCTGACATGAGCTGAAATCAAGAGTCAGATAACAGACTGAGCCACCCAGGCATCCCTGCAACATTTTTACATTTTATATATTATAGAAATGTATGTTTGATATTCTGCTGCTTGATTTTTTTTGCTCACTATTTAGATGGCATTTATACATGTTTTCTCATGTAACTGTTACTACTTAATTTCACACTGTGTTGGGTTTATCCATTCTGCTCTTGATCAACATTTGAAAAATTTCCAGGTGCATGTATGAGAGAGAGAGATTACAAACAATATTGCTAAGAACATTCTTATACTTGCCTTCTGGTACATATAAAAGAGCTTCTCTTGGATAAATATCTAGGAGTGAAATTGCTAGGTTATAGCAAATTTGCTAGATAATGCCCAGTTATTTTCCAGAGTGGTTATATAACACATCCTTATGGTTTAGATGGCATGCTCCTTTACTAAACTATACTATATATGTGTTTATGTATAAACACATATATGTACACAGACATATAATTATATATATTACTCCTTTTAAAATACCATTTCTTTTCCAAAAATAATTTTATATGCTAGAAATCTAAATAATAGTACTAGTGCTGCTTTTTCAAAGAACCAAGAATTGTAAAAGATGTGGTTGATTGGGAATTTTTGTTATTTGTTGCCAGGAAACAAAATATTAATGAAAAAAATGGGAAGAATGTTTTAGTTATGTCTTAACAGATGGAAAAACAAATGTATTTATTTTTCATTTGCCTTCCATTACACTACTGATATCTTCATTTCTAGGACTGAAATAGGCATTCACTCCATTCTCATTCTTGGTCTTTGGTCTGCTACAGAAGTACAAGGGCTGACTGCTGACATTCAAAATAATGTGTTATGCAAGAAACCAATTTCAGGCATGGAGGGAAAGCTGCTCTTCTTTAGCTATAACTCCTAAAAATCATCGGAATGGGAGTACTGGAAAATATTTTAAAGTCTTTTTGTCTCCTCCATAATTTTTTTGTACTTTTTTTTATTTTCTCTTGTAACAATCCTCCACTTTAAGTTGAAGAGGGTTCTTCAACTGTCCAACTGGGTATATTTCAAATATTCTAAAAGAGTAGACTTTACTTAACTAAAATCCTCTGGGTACAATACCACCAGAAGCACATGCTTCTTATTTATATCTAATAAGATTTCTTTAATCAGTGCAGGCCTATAAAAACGAGTTGTTCTGTAGAAGAAACATTTTGTAAAATGCTAAAAAAAAGGGGGGGGCTTTCAAAAAAAAACTGCCTCTGTGTAAACAGCCTACTTTTCCAAAGCTTCCTAATGCTATAAGAACTCCAAATTGGGTGCCTCGGTGGCTCAGTGCGTTAAAGCCTCTGTCTTCGGCTCAGGTCATGATCCCAGGGTCCTGGGATCAAGCCCCACATCAGGCTCTCTGCTCAGCTGGGAGCCTGTTTCCCCCCTCTCTCTCTGCCTGCCTCTCTGCTTACCTGTGATCTCTGTCTGTCAAGTAAACAAATAATAAAATCTTAAAAAAAAAAACCCAAATTATTTAAATTAGAATCAAGGAAATGCTGATATTATCTTGAAAATTCCTTGAGTGGTACCCTCCCAGGTCATGTGTTCAACTGATTAAGGTGTGTGCTCTAATGATCTCTTGCACTAGGACCAGAAAGCTATAAAATCCTATCTCTCAATTAGTGGCACAGTGGCCTAGATATTTCCGGATGTGTTCATTCCAATGGCGTAGTGCATTCACTAATAATGTTTTGTAAATACTAAATGAGTAACCTGAGTTACTTATAAGAAATCATTGCTACTAAACTCATAAAGAATGATTGGACATTGAATACTATGGTAAGAAATATATCACATGTCTCTGTTAAAAATTAAATGGAGGGGCGCCTGGGTGGCTTAGTGGGTTAAAGCCTCTGCCTTTGGCTCAGGTCATGATCTCAGGGTCCTGGGATCAAGCCCTGCATTGGGCTCTCTGCTCGGCAAGGAGCCTGCTTCCTCCTCTCTCTCTGCCTGCCTCTCTGCCTACTTGTGATCTCTGTCTGTCAAATAAATAAATAAAATCTTTAAAAAAATTAAATGGAGAATCGCAGAAATTTTCTAAGATTTCCAAGCAAAATATATATGGACTTTAAATTATTTGGTCATTATTAAATTGCTTTGTTGATAGAGGGCTACTCAGTGCAGAGATGCTTTCTAATCTACAATCCAAAATTGCAAAACAAACATATCTATCAGCCACTAAAAAAAAAAATCAAACATTTTAAACTCAAATAATAATGATATTAAGAGTGAATATTAAATGAGGGGTTCCTGGGTGGTACAGTCAGCCAAGCATGTCTGACTTTGGTTTCAGTTCGGTTTGTGATCTCAGGGTCCTGAGATCCCTGAGGCAGTCTCTGTGCTCTGCCAGGAATCTGCTTGGGATTCTTTCTCTCTCCCTCTCCCTTTGCCCCTCCCCACCATGCACACATTCTCTCTCTCAAATAAATGCATAAATCTTTTTTTTAAGAAAAGAGTGAATATTAACAAATGCTTATTATGTATACTAAGCATTTTACCTACCTTATTTCATTTAATTTACACAAAACCCTTATGATGCTGGTAATGGTATTACCATGTTACAGATGAGGAAAGTGAGATTTAGAAAATTATGTAAATTACTCAGACCACAGCAAAGTGAGGATTCACCCCACGCAGGCTAACACAGAAGTTTGTGTCCTTAATCACACTGAGCAATTCCAAATAATGGTAGGAATTTTCCATTGGTAGCTACCTTCTCACATCTAAGAACTTTGATGGCCCAAAACAGATATATACACTTAAGTGTGAATGAAATGACTACTGTGTACATTGTGCTATGGGGAGTATTACAAGGTGGGGAGTAATACGAGGACTCACTCAGTGTGAATGAGTGTAGATGGGACAGGGTGGGGGGATAAAATACAAACATACGTAAAAGAAAATATGACAAGTGCCATATAAGATATACTGTGGTGATGCATGAAGGAAAGAAATCCTTTTGGCTAGAGGGATGTGAAGAGTCTTTCTTTGTAAAACAGGTAATACAAATCTTCTGAGGGGGGTAAAAGGGAAAATCAGGACTTTTCACAAAGCCTGCCCTGCAGCCAAAAGCTCGAGGCATGTTAGGCATGACATGTTCTATTTCAACCTGGTTGAGCTAGGACAGATTATGTATAAAGAAGATCTAGATGCCAGGGATGAAGAATTTGTGCTTAATTATTAGACAGAGGGGAGGCACTGAAGGTTTTGAAGTGTGGAGTAACACCATTCATTCAACAAATATTTGGGGTGTGTCAGTGTGTGCCAGGCACTGTGTTAGATGCTGGAGTGAAAAAAGGCCAGTCTATTCCCTGCCCTCATAGTTCTTACAGGTTGATGGCAGAAAAAGAAACCAATTGTCATCACCAGTGACAAAGTGATGATTGTGCACAGAACAGGGGCAAAAACTGTGTAGAAAAGAACTTCGATGCTTTGGTTTCTCTGATTTTTTTTTCAAAAATAAACATTTTGCTTTAGAATAATTTGAGATTCTATTAAAAGTTATTTTAAGATAGTATTAAATAATGACTTTTTTCTATTTAAAAAAAGTACATAATGAATCTGAACTTCAGGGATTATGTTTATAGATCTGCAAAATATTCTTTTTTAAAGATTTTACTTATTTACTTGACAGAGATCACAAGTAGGCAAAGAGGCAGGCAGAGAGAGAGAGAGAGAGAGAGAAGCAGGCTCCCCGCTGAGCAGGCTCCCTGCTGAGCCTGACATGGGGCTCGATCCCAGTACCCTGAGATCATGACCTGAGCTGAAAGCAGAGGCTTTACCCACTGAGCCACCCAGGTGCCCCTGCAAAACATTTTCTTGATAGTAGTTTCTAGCACAGGTGATTTATAAAATTCATCTCAATCACTATTCAAAGTGCTAATTGATCATTTAAGGCCTATCATTCAATCTCAGAACTCTGCGGAATAAATCCCAAAAAGACAAAGGCTACTTTTTACAGGTTGGTTCCTCGCACAATACAAGCTGTTCCTGTCACTAAATGGATACCCATGTTGAGGGGATGTCTTTGGACCTTCTGAATTTGACTCTCATTCCTCTAATTATACCAAATCATGAAGTTCCATATGACTTGGAGAATTCTGTAGTGACCAAATAAGTATCACAAATAGGGAAAAGCCAGTTTCAAAAGAGGTCCATAGGAAAGGCATATAAACTAATTACCTGACTATAATCAATCACCTCTATGAGAAAAATGTTCGTGGTAAGACCTGCTTGTAGTAAAAGTTTTTAGAGGCTTGGGAACATAAAACTCAGAGATGTCTGAAAATGAAAAACTAAAGAAGGTTACTGAACTTATTCTACAATAAGAGTGTCTCAGTAGAAAATAACAGTTTAAGGTAAGTACAGCAAAACAATCTAGTCCACATGGAGACACAAAATGGTAGGTGGTGGTGAGCGAGGATAAGTTAGGAATAAGAAACCAGATTGCAGCCAAACTTTAAAAAGAATTTAAATATACTGATGTTTAGTTTCCTTTAAACAGCTCCATACCTGATGCTGACAAATGTGGATACGAATGTGGTAAAATGGTGTGTGTTAATTGTCAACATCACATAACTAATATTTACTCTCAAATATTTCTTCCAAATAAATTTGTCATCATCAGATATTCATATACATTAAGCATTCTTTGTGCTTTAAAATCTGTATATTATATTTTTCTTTCTTCTTTCATGATTAAAACAAAGTTTTATGTTCTTTACTGTAACTACATTAAGAATCTAAATAATAAAGACATTATTTGCTCAAATAAATTGTGTTGTTATGTCAGAAAGAACTCCTCATTGTTTCCATGCCAGTGATATTTCACTCTAGTGTTTACCTGATGTGTAATTTCACAGCAACAAAAATCCTACTATATATTATGTTTTTATCTGGTATCTATTAAGAATGTGTTTGACTGCAATTTATGGGAAATTTTATGACTAGCAGTGATTTAACAAATAAAGGTTTATTTTCTGGAAAACTAGACAGTAACATGCAGAAGAATGAAACTGAATCACTTTCTTACACCATACACAAAAATGAAGCCAAAATGGATGAAAGACCTAAATGTGAGACAGGAAACCATCAGAATCCTAGAGGAGAACACAGGCAGCAAGCTCTTTGACCTTGGCCACAGCAATTTCTTCTTAGACACATAAGTGGTGAGGGAGACAAAAGCAAAAATGAACTATGGGGATTTCATCAAGATAAAAAACTGCACAGTGAAGAAAACAATCAACAAAACTAAAAAGCAGCCCACAGAATGGGAGACGATATTTGCAAACGACATGTCTGATAAAGGGGTAGTAACCAAAATCTATAAAGAACTTTTCAGACTCAACACCCAACAGACAAATAGTCCAGTTAAGAAATGGACAGAAGACATGAATAGACATTTTTGCAAAGGAGACATCCAGATGACTCACAGACACATGAAAAGATATTCAACATCACTCATCATCAGGGAAATACCAGCCAAAACCATGATGAGATACCACCTCACACCTGGGAGAATGGCTACAATTAATAATAGGAAACAACAGATGTTGGTGAGGATGCAGAGAAAAGGGAAGCCTCTTATGCTCTTGGTGGAAATGAAAACTGGTGCAGCTGCTCTGGAGAACAGTATGGAGGTTCCTCAAAAAGTTAAAGATAGAACTACCCTATGACCCAGCAATTGCAGTACGAGGTATTTACCCAAATAATACAAAAATACTGATTCAAAGGAGTACATACACCCCGATGTTTATAACAGCATTATCAACAATAGCCAAACTATGGAAAGAGCCCAAGTGTCCATCAGTAGATGAATAGATAAAGAAGATGTGGTATATACATATACTTTATACATATATTGTGTGTATATGTATATACACACATTATATATATTATACATACATATGTGTACATTATACAAATACATACTTATGTTTATATATATATAATTGAATATTACTAGCCATCAAAAATAATGAAATCTTTCTATATGCAATGATGTGGATGAAGCTAGAGTGTATTAGGCTAAGCAAAATAAGTCAGTCATATAAATACCATATGATTTCACTTATATGTGGAATTTAGGAAACAAAACAGATGAACATATGGGAAGGGAAAAAAAATAGTGAGGGAAGAAAATCATAAGAACATCTTACCGAGGGACACCTGGGTGCCTCAGCTAGTTAAGTGTCTACCTTCAGCTCCGGTCATGATCCCAGGGTCCTGGGATCAAGTCCTGCATTGGGCTCCCTGCTGAGCAGGAGCTTCTCCCTCTACCAGCCACTCCTCCTGCTTGTGCTCTCTCTCTTTCAATCTTTCTCTTCCTCTGACAAATAAATACATAAAATCTTAAAAAAAAAAAAAAAAGAAGAACCTCTTAACTATAGAGAACAAAGAGGGTTGATGGAGGGAGGTGGGTAGTGGATGGGCTAAGTAGGTGATGGGGATTAAGGAGGGCACCTGTTATGATGAGCACTACGTAGTATATGTAAGTTTTGGATTACTAAATTCTACTGAAACCAATATCACACTATATGTTAACTAACTAAAATTTAAATAAAGATTTGGAAGGAAAAAAAACAAATAGAGAGTTGTTTTCTCACATAACATGTCTAGAAGTAGGTGGTTGCTGCCTTTGGTTTACTCAGTAATATAATCAATAACATTTATTTTTCTGCCCCACTGTCATTAGGAGGTTGGTTTTCCTTCCCTCTGGTTACCATCTCAGGGCCACAGAATGATTGCTATTGGCCAGCAAAACACGCATGCTCAAGCTAAGGCGGGAGGGAGGCAGGAGTTCTCAGCTACTTCTGTCTCTTGTCAGAAAGGCAGAAGCTTTTCCAGAAGCCCCCTTAGCCCCCTACATCTTAGGGCCACCACAGGTTTCAAAGAAGGCTGGGAAAGCAGGAAGCAAGATTCTCATGGTTTGGATTACTGTGAGACATTGTCCAGGGGTGGGTACATTGACATTTCAAACTATAAATTCTCAGCAAAGAAGGTGGGGAACAGATATTTGATTGGGAGTAAAAAAGGGTCTGTTTAAATGCCCTAATCATTTGGAAGGCAAAATTCATAAAGACTGGGATTGTGTCTCATCTTTTTCTCACATACAGGACTTAAGTCATAACAAAAGTTGTTAATGGTATAGATCCTGTATTCGATAGAGATATATGGACTATATCTTTTATTTTAAAAAAAGATTTATTTATTTTTTTATTTATGAGAGAAAAAGAGAGAGAGAGAGGAGGAGCAGAAGGAGAGGTACAGGCAGACTTCTCTGCTGAGTACGGAACCCAATGCAGGACTCTATCTCAGGACCCTGATATCATGACCTGAGCTGAAACCAAGAGTCAGCCACTCAATCAACTGAGCCACCCAAGTACCCCTGGACTATATTCTATATATTAAGGCAGTATCACTGAATTTCATGGCGTTGTACCAATAAGAGAGGTACTATACAGAACTTAGCTCAGACTTCTATAACAAAATACCATGCACAGGGGGGCTTACATAGCAGATATTTATTTCTCTCAGTTCTGAAAGTGGAAAGTCCAAGCAAGCTCAGGATGCCACCAGATCCAGTTTCTGATGAAAGCACCTATCCTGGCTTACAGACAGCTGACCACCTTCTTGCTGTGTCCTCATATGATGGAAAGATAGTACTCTTCTTAAAAGGGCACCAATCCCAACATAAGGACCCCATTCCATGACCTCATCTAAACATAATTACCTCTTAAGGGTCCTACTTTCAAATACCATCACATTAGGACTTGGAGCTCAACATAAGAATTTTGGGAGGGACAAAAACATTTAACCTATAACATATATAAGTAATGGGACGCCTGGGTGGCTCAGTTGGTTAAGCAGCTGCCTTCGGCTCAGGTCATGATCCCAGCGATCCTGGGATCGAGTCCCACATCGGGCTCCTTGCTCGGCGGGGAGCCTGCTTCTCCCTCTGCCTCTGTCTGCCTGTGCTTGCTCTCTCTCTCTCTCTAACAAATAAATAAATAAAATCTTAAAAAAAAACATATATAAGTAATATCCAATTTTACATATATAAATATATATAATGACACTATATATGCAGACTTTGATTCCAAGTATTTGAATACTTCTTATACATTCCTGTGACCAAAAAATTGTAGTCACCAAAAAACACTAACAGAAAATAGTTCTAGCTTTTAAGGCATCAAAGCCAAGACATAAAAGCTAAATACAGATCGAAGCTGAACTAAAATGTTATGGAATCTGTATAATAATGTCAGCCTTTTTATTTGATGTCCATTATGTATTAGCAACATAACATGTTTTTATTTTATTAGAATTTCCCAAAAATGCTGCGAAGTAGTCACTGACCTCATCTTAAGGATCAGGAAACTGAGGGGCACCCAGCTGGCTGAGTCAGAAGAGCATGTGACTTTTGGTCTCAGTGTCCTAAGTTTGAGCCCCAAGTTGGGTGTAGAGATTGCTTAAATAAATAAATAAATAAATAAATAAATAACACTTGAAAAAGAAAAGAGATTAGGAAACTGAGGACACTGAGAGTTTAAGCAACTTGTTCCAGTTCCTCCAAGTCATAAGCAATGGATCTGAAGTTTGGAATAGCTCTCTCTTTTCCCAAAACTATGCCTGCACAGAGCACACACACCACCACAGGCTGCTTGCTTCGTTTTGTGACTAGAAGCCTCCCTCATAATGTTGCTTTGTTTTACCCTTCTTCATTCCCTACTTTTTCAGGGGTGACTTAGATAAATGGGCAGAGGGAAACAAGATCAGATTATGGAGATGATAAAATGATGAGGGATGAGATCATGAAGAGAGACAACGCTAAGAGTGGGAGGTGAATGGACGGGTGGCAGAAGAGCCGAGAGAGATCCCATGGAATTGTGAAGGGAGCAAACAGGAAAAGGGAGAGAAGGGAATGAATACCGACAGGGTATTTCTCCGGCTTGTGGGTCCGCGGAATGGCAGAATCCCACTCCATGTCCCTGCTCTCTCTGATCTCTGGCCATGCATGTGGCTTGGCATTGTCCCTCTAACAGCAAGATTCTGGGAGAGGCTCGTGGTAGTGACTGAATTACACTTTCCCTAGCTATTCTTGTGTTCCAGTTCTCCCTTGAAGGTCATTTACGGTTAATCTCAAACCACATACATACTTAACTCTCCTTTTAGTTACATTCCAGAAGGCTGTTCTTAAACAAGCATAAGTTAATACTCTAAGCTTCAGTAACCACAAGCTGAGATTAATCTGCCCTAATGTCACTGTATTCCTCCTCTTCAAGGGAGTTTAAAGAAAGATGTGGGGAAAGCCTTGCTCAATTTGCCCCTCCTTTTACTTCACTATTAATGTAGCATAGACTCTCTAATATGGAAAGGAGCTTAAGGTCCTAACCACTCAGCCAGGATTGCAATCCACCCTCCCTCTTTAACATCCTCCAAAGTGGTCTTTTAGCTATATTTGACTGCCTCCTGTCCAGGGATTTCACCACTTCTGCAGGCTTTTCCATCTTTGGATGACTCTTTTGGAGACAGCTTTTTTTGTTTGTTTGTTTGGTTGGTTTTTTGCCAGTCAGGATAACTGAGATATTCCACAATAACAAAGGCCCTAAATTGTCAGCAACTTTTAAACAGCAGGCTTATTTCTTACTTATATTATGTGCCTCCCCCAGGTCAGCTTGGCTCTGCCCCACTTTGACTTCCCTCTGGGAAAGGAGGTAAAGAGGAAAAGAGTTCATGGCAAATCCCATGCTGTACTTTAAGTGTCTGCGTTTCATTAGCCAACAAAAGTCACATGAAATCCCAACCCAGGGTGAAACAAGGAAAGGGGAGAAACATCCCAGAGAAAAAAAACACAAATATTTGGAATGATAATACAATCTACCATGTATTTACTGAGTCAAAATCCTTTTCCAACTAACATCCCACCTGTGGTTCTTGCTCATCATCTTTTCTTTCTACCAGTTCTGTAAGTATTAGAAAAATGCAATCATGTTCACTGAGCTGCCTCCTTTCCAGTCTAATCAGCTCCAATTCTTTCATCAAACTGTTCCCTATATTTAGTGCTCTCACCTAACACCCTCTTTTAAAGCCTGCTCAGCCATTTTAGGTGCCCTGCTGAGAAAATTGTTGGCTTATTCTCCAGAGGAGGGCATCCCTTGACACACTCCCCTTTGGGATGATGGGTTTTGTCTGATACTGAGTGTACAAGACCAAAAAAACAACCAAAAAAACAACTTTTCTTAAAAAAATACCCTATCCTGCCTATAGCTCTCCATATTTTTCATCAGCTCCAATCCTTCAGCTTTCCAGGTCCCTTGACTGTTACACATCAGAATGTGGAAATCTCATGAGATGAGATGCAGATGTCATATCCCTGACTATACTTTAGTTAGCTTAGCAATTTGAAAAGGGCTGTGAATGGGAAAAAGTAGTTGTACTGGCAAAATTACCCGAGCCTCCTGTTGTTGTATAGGACTGGTACACAGCGTGGACTTTGCAAACAGATGGTCTCAGATCAAACCTGACTCCACTAAATACTACCTATGTGACCTTGGGCAAGTCACTTAACCATGAACTTTTATTTCCTCACCAAATGAGATTGGGATAATAGTAGTTATTTTCTTCATGTGACTTTCGAGAGGACTAGACGGCAGGACAGTGGAGCTCAGTGAATGTATTCTCTTATTGCCATATTGGGGTAAAGGTCAAACCTGTGTCTGCTGTCACTTAGGGAAAAGGTCCCCTGGCATCCCCTAGGCTCTCCATAGTTGTGCACACTTTCTCTCCCCAAGACGCCCTTCTGGCCTTATGATATCTTTCATTCCCAATGTTAAAAAGAGAACTAGAGGCCAAGGTAGAGTCACTTACCCCCAGGACAGTAAGCCAAGACCTAATTGCAGTTTCAACCTCTCCAAGAGTAGAATTTAAGACTAGCATTCTGGAGTTTTCTGGTCAGCACCAATGAGGTAATCTATCACATCAGGGTCTCCATCCCCCGAAGGAAGATGAGGTGATCCAGTTAATGAGACCCCCTACCCTTCCCCCAAAGGGAAGGTGACCTTGCCTGAAAGAATCCTTTCTTTTCTTTTGCTATTAACATCCCTGCCCCACCCTTATTCCTAGAAAAATCTTGCATTTTATAAATTTCCTGAGAGCTCCTTCCTGTTTGTTAGATGGGATGCTGCCTGACTCGGGAACTGCTCAATCAAGCCAATTACATCTTCAAATTTACTCACCTGAATTTCTGTTCTTTAACACAAAGTTGGCATTATCCAAGCTCAACCAGTATCTCTCAAAGTGTTCTCTAGGAACAAGCTGCACTGAGGGGTGCTCAGGTGGTTCAGTCAATTAAGGGCCGACTCTTAATTTCTGCTCAGATCATTATGTCACGGTTGTGAGTTTGAGCCCCATGTCTTGTTTCCAGGCTCAGCTGGGAGTCTGCTTAAGATTCTCTCTCTTCCTCTCCCTCTGCCCCTCCCCCTGCAATGCGCACATGCACTCCCTCTCTCTCTCTCGCTCAAATAAATCAATCTTAAAAAAGAACAAGCCAGCATTGAAATCACCTGGTTGACAACTTGGCCCTATTTCAGATTTACAGAGTATGGAACTGGTTAGTCTGCATTGTAACAGGCTCTCTGTGTGGGGTTGCCAGATAAAATATGGGACTTCCAGTTAACTTTGATTTTCACATAAAACATATTTTTAGTATAAGTTATTTGGGACATACTTGTGCTAAAAAAACAATTTGTTATTTATCTTGAATTTTAAATTTAGCTGTGTGTTGTATAGTTATTTTTTTTATTGAAGTATAGTTGACACATTGCATCCTACCTTTTTAATTGCTGAATTTGGCAAACCTATCCCAGATTTGTGATGCCTACTAAATTTGAGAACCGCTAATATAAAAGATTTGGCAAAAATATCAAATCCAACTTCATAAGTTTCCTCTCAAGGAAAAAAAAAACTACAGAAATAACCTACATAACTTTTGAGTCCCCAAAACAAATATGCAGAAGAGTAAGAGTGCAGTTGTCTTTTTTTCGGAATAGTTTAGCTTTTGTTCCAGTAGCCACAACAGCAAAAGTAAACAATCCAGTAGCCAGAAAAGAATCCATGTCCTTATTTCTCTCATGTTAGTTTGTGTGTAGCTTTGGCTTAGGCTAAGCCATTTCCTCTGTGTTTGCCTGTATTCCTTTTCTTTTTCTTTCTTTCTTTCTTCTCTTTTCCTTCCTTCTTTCCTTCCTTCCTTCCTTCCTTCCTTTTTTCCTCCTCTTTATTTCTTTCCTCTGTTTTTGTTTTTGTTTCCACTTTTATTAAAGAATTTTCTCCAGTGTACACATGAACAAAGAGACAAGTGCAATGAACCCTCACATACCCATCACCCAGCTTCTACAGTTACTCACCTTTGCCCATCTTTTTCATTTATAACCTACTTTCTTTGGTTTTGCTTGGTTTCCCTTGGGGTTATGGTATTTTGAAGGCCTTGCTTTTTTTCTTTGTTTTTATTTAAATTCCAGTTAGTTACTATACAGTGCAATATTAGTTTCAGGTGTACGATATAGTGATTCAACATTTCCACACAACACTCGGTCGGTGCTCAACACAAGTGCACTCCTCAATTCCCATCACCTATTTCACCTAGTCCCCACCTCCCCTCTGGTAACCATCAGTGTGTTCTTTATAGTTATGAGTCCGTTCCTTGGTTTACTTTGCCTCTCTCTTTTCCTCCTATGATCATTTGTTTTGTTTCTTAAAGCCTCACATATGAGTAAAATCATATGGTATTTGTCTTTCTCTGACTGATCTTTCTTTCTGCTTCTCTTTTTCTCTTTCTTGTTTCTCTCTTTTTCTTTCTTTCTCCTTCCTTCCTTCCATCATTCTTTCCTTCCTTCCTCCCCTCCTTCCCTCCTTCCTTTCTTTTTGGTCTAATATGCCTATGTTGGTCGTCATCTACTCACCTTCCATTTGGCACTTCCTCTTTTGCTCTCCCAGAAGACATACTGGGTGTGTCTTCCTCTGTCTGCCCCAACTTCCATATATCAGAATACTCTGCCACATGGCCATCATTCACTTAATATCCAACCTGGTCTCCCTCAATTTTAGTCCTCTGATGGCAACTTCTTAACTCATAACTCTTTGTTTTTATGTGTAATATAGTAATGTGCTGTGTTTGTACGGTTTGTGCGCATTCACAGAGTCCTTAAAATAAACTTTATCTTAGTGGATTTTCACAAAACCCCTATAATGTAAGCAGTTGCGGTACCAGGGCTCAGAAAGTGTAAGCGGCAGCAAGACTTTAGTCTGAGGGGCTTTATTCCTAGAGCAGACCCTTCCACTCAGCTGTTGCTTCACCTCAGCTTATTACACTTAAACGTTGTTCATCTGTCCTTTAGGATAGTGATTAAAACACAGCTGTGTGACTTCAGGAAAGGTTTTTGCTTTTTCTTAACCTTTCTAAACTTCCATTTCCTCATTTGTAAACTTAGATTACTCATAGTACCTACGTCATGAGGCACTGGATTTAATGAGACAGTCCGGGTCTCTGTGAAGGCACTTTGGAAGCACTTCAGAAATGTTCGCCATTATGAAAGCTACCCTCTGGGCTACATTGTCTTCAGGCCCAGTTCTTCTCAGTGCTGACTTTCAGCAAAGGCAAAACATGGGAAATCTAGCCCAAAACTAGCAAAAAGAGAAGTACGGATGGCGGCACGAGGAGGTAATGGTGATCTAGGCTCATTTTTCTCTTAGCAAACACTTCCTCTTTCATACCATTCCCCACCCTTTATTCTCACCACTTTATTTCTCATACAGTAACAGTTTTAGTTCTCTTGAACTGGACTCAACAGTCTGGAGAACAACTAATAGAAATAGTAAGGTCTTCAATCGAATGCGGAGACTAAAGTGTGGTACTAAATGCTTGCATCTTGTCTACCTTCCGCATTTATACTAACCTCCTTCAGTTTTCCTTTGTTCCCTAGTAATTGTGGTGTCTGAGTGCCAGCTGTCTGACAACATTATTGCTATGTTCATCTTCTTTTCCCATTAGGGTCCTTATATGATAACAGGCAGTGTGATAGCGTGATATCCCTGGAGGGTGAGATAGAGTACTGTCTGTGGGCTTGGTTTGGTTTGCCCCCCCCCTTTTTAAAATTCTACTCTTGGAAAGGTGGAAATGGGTAGACATTACCATTGTTTTTACTGCTAGAAACTCTAAATGTCTTAATCAAATTTAGACGAATACTGTGTATTTGGATGGCTTGCCTTTTGCTGTTGAGACAGGTATCATAATTGCTTTCCTCCTCCATCTGGAAAATACTGATTTGTTTTTCCTCTAAGATGTGGAATTGTTGCTCCTTTATATCTAACAGGTTGGATTACGTCCAGGTGTTCCATCCAGGCCCTCCCATGGAAGAAAATTACCTCAGAAATCATCGGGGAGGGGGGCACCTAGGTGGCTCAGTCTTTTAAGCTCAGCTCAGGTCATAATCCCAGATTCTTGGGATAGAGCCCGGATTCAGGCTCCCTGCTCAGCAGGGAGACTCCTTCTCTCTCCTTCTCCTCCTGCTTGTGAACCCTTTTAGCTGTCTCTCTCTCTGTCACATAAATAAATAAGATCTTTAAAAAAAAAAAAAGGAAGGAAAAAGGAACGAAGGAAAGGGAGAGAGAGAAAGAAAGAAACCTTCAAGGGGTCAAATACTCTGTCTTTGAATGGTATGAGGAAGTAGACTATACCTGGGGCATACACTTGACTTTTCTCTGCCCACTGAGATTCTAAGACTTTGATGAGGCCCATTTTAGTTGCTATCTTATTCAACAAACAGTTCAATCCCACAAATATTGAGTAAGCAAGTACTGTGTGCAGGACATTCATTCAATAAATATTTTCAGCTTCACTTATGTATCATGCATGGGAGATTCACCTACAAGAAAAAAAAGAAGAAGAAAAAAAAAGAAGAGAAAGATGGGGAGGAGGAGGAGGAGAAATCCCTGCTCTTAAGGAACTTCAGAGCTTCCCACAGAGAAGACATGTGAACATAATGGAACTATAATGTGTGTGTTACCTCCATGGACTGAGAGTTGGTTGCTGAGGGAGGGGGGTAGATCCTTGAAGAGATAACTGGGTGCTATTAGAAGAAGGGGAGATGGATGCTGGGAGAGTAGAAACTACTGCTGAAAAATGCAAACTGAGACTTTAGTCATACCTTAGGGAGAGGTAGGACTCTTACTGGAGTTGAAGCATAGACAGTAGAAAATATGGATGTGAGAGCTAAATGTGATTTCAGACCTGACTTTGCCAACAAGCTGTATGACCTTGAACAAGTTATTTTGCCTCTCTGAGCCTTGTTGCTGAAATCAGAATCGTGAGGCCTCCCCCTAAGCGTTAAAGTAAACATCAGCTTAAGCCGCTGGTCAGTCTCATACAATAGCTCCATGTCTGGTGCCAACACTGAGCTATTAAACTTGGGCAAATTATTGAAGCTATCGGTGCCTTAATTTCCACATCTTAAAATGGAAATGATAATAAAAGTACACCTACATCCCATGGTTAAGAATTAAATAAGTTAATTATGTAATTGAAAGAGTGCCCACACATAGTAAGCCTTACAATCATTTGCTATTGTAACCAAGAGTTTGATACAATATAAGCAGTTAAATTCATATACTGCCTGGATAGCAGCTGCACAGTAAGGTGTTTTGTTTTGTTTTTTGAATCAAATATAGTCCACTGTGCTAACCATTGTGAGAAATATAAACGTGTATTTTTAGAGAAGACAATGAAAGAAATTATACCCTAGTTGTAAGTAATATTCACAATAACCATAATCAAGACAGTGTGTGATAAATGTTGTGAAAAAGAACAGATATGTCCTATTGATTGTACAGGAGAACAAGAGGTCAGGAAAAGAAAGTAAAACTATAATTGAGAGCCTAGGGGAAGGAGTGGGTGTTTCTTCCTGGGTGGAAGGAGAAACAATGATCCTTGAGTCAGCAATGCTAAGATAAGTGGGCTGTTGCTAGATGAACTGATGTAAGCAAGACATTCCTGGCAAAACCATGTATGTTCAGAGGCAGAGAAGTATGGGAGGGCTCTGAATGTTGCAGAGAAAACTCAAACATTCAAAGTAGATTGATCATGAGGTGTAAACTTGGGGCCATCATTTGACTGATGGGGGCACAAAGATAAAGACACGGTAAGAAGTCTTTTTGGATAATGCATCCTGAAGATTGTTTCCTGTTTCTCATATCCTTTCTCCCTTGCCTTCCTCTTCCTATTTTTTCTTCCTTCAAAATATATTTATTTATAGCTATAATGTGTTAGAGAAATGAGCCTTTCCCTATGACATAGCTTTATCAAGTCAAGATTTTTTTCCCAAGTTACAGTGAGATCCCACACAGAATTCTTTCACAGAATACCTTATGGGTACAGAGGTCTCCTCTGATCACCATGTCGCTGGAGGGCTGGAACAGCTTATAATTCTTGCTACAGTCCCTGAGGGCTTGGTACAGAAAAGGCAGGCAATAAATAATTAAAGAATTGAATTGCTTTGAGATCTTAAATGCTCTAGAAGGTATCCTCTTCAAAACTTGGTAGCAAATTCTTTCAGAAAATGAAAATTGGGTGTTTCTTAAGAGAGCTTAAGCCTGTGGAGATCCTTTCTCTCTGCTAAATGCTGATTTTTTTTTTTTTTTGGCATTGGACATTCAAAAATGAGTATTTTATTGACCTTAAACCAATGTCCATCACTGTTTCTGTTTCATATAATGAATTTTTTGTTTTTTCATACTTTCATTGTAAAATTATTCAAGTGAAAAAACAAAATTCTGTCAAATCTACTAAACAGGGAGATTTTTAAAGGAGGTAGAGACTTTGGCCTGGAAATTCTATTTCTAGAATGTTATTCTGCTTACGTATACTTACACATACATGGGAAAACATATATCTCAATGTTTATTATTTATTGAAGCATTGTTCGTAGGAAAAAGAAAGAATCAGCTAACAACCCAGCTATCCTTCAATAGGAAACTGATTAAATAAATTATGGTAATCCATATAATTAGGTATTACATTGGGATTAGAAAGAATAATGTAGATTTATATGGGCTTATTTGGAATGATCTCAGGGACATATTTTTAAGTCAAAAAAAAAAAAAAACAAACCCATGAAAGATAAAGGAAGAGGAAAAATAAAACTATAGAATAGGCATAAGGAAGAAAATTCCCATTTGTAAGACATATAAATATTTATCTCTATGTTTTATATTCATTTCTTACATGTGAATGCTGTGTGTGCACAGAAAATGTTTAAAAATACGAGAAATAAAAGAGAGAGAGAGAAAAAGAAAGAATAAATAAATAAATAAAACTTCTGGATGGGAATCCGGACTAGGCAACAAGCATACCTTGCATCACATATCCTTTGTATTGTACATTTTTCACCACGCTAATGTATGTTTTATTAAAAATTATTTAATTGAAAAAAGAAAAGTAATGCAGAGAAGCCAGTTTTATTTTGAAATTAATTCCCCTAGTAATAAGCCAGTATTTCCCAGCCTAGTTTTTTACAAGGGTATTTTCAAATAGTTCAAATATGCATAGGAGCATTTTAAAGATCTTAAAATGAGAATAAACGATAACTTAGCTTTAAAGGGAAACACTTCCGGGAAAGAGAGAGGTGTTTTTAAAATGGGAGCAGTGTTCTAGTGAACAATCCATTTGCGTTCCTGCAGATCTTCAAACCAAATACAAACTCAGTGTTCTTGTGGACTCCAGAGTAGAAATGCTTTAATTTTCCTATATTTAAAGGTCAAAGACACTAGAGAGCCTATCATTCTTAACTTTAGCTCATTTGAGTAACATTTCTCTTTGCTCTGGAACATGGTTGGCTCTTGGGGAAAGAAGCCAACTTTTCAGTTTCTGCTTTTCATGGTTTCTGTCTTCCCCTCGGCTTCAGTGCAGGTCAGTCACACAGATAAGCATTATGCCCAGAATAAAACTGGCTTTGTTTATCTGGACTAATAAATGAATGGAACCAGTTATTTTCATTGGCTTGGTCTGGAAGGAAACCAAACCAATTTTCACAGACCTTAAATTGGACCTAAACCAAGCTCCTTGTCCTTAGCGGTAATAAGAGCGGTAACGATGAAACCAAGTATAGAAGTAAACATTTTTGCAAAGGTAATACATACTTATTGCCGGGAAAGGAAAATTGGCTAAAACTAGAAAGGGTCACTGATTGCTCTGAAAGCTCTGAGAAGATCTGCTTCATTTCCATTTCAATGGGTTTGAGGTTTGCAGGTCAGTGGAACCTTTCTTTATGTTCTAGAGGCTCCAGTTTCCCTGTGGCCAATGTTCCTAATCAAGTTATTCCACCTTATGCTGATGAGCACAAAATATTTATGTGGTATCATCAAAACTTTTGCACAAACCTCTGTTTTTACTCTGGAAACTTATAAAACTCACACCTGTATTTCCAAGCTTCCTGGTAAGTAGGCAGGTTTCCCCCCAGCTCGTTAAGGAAACAGTGAGATGTTGACTTCCATTATGCCCATATAATAAATGCTCTTATCACTGATCTTCACTAAGCTTACGAATGCAGTTACAGCCTCTGCTTTTGTTGTTAGTGCCTCTGTTTAAAGGGTGTGACTGGCCTTTTCATTACACTCCCAACACTGCTCCTAAATATAGTCTCCAAGGAAAATGGATAAAATCATTGTTAAAAAGAAAACCACGCTCTTTGCAGATGATATGATACTATATGTGGAAAACCCAAAAGGTTCCACTCCAAAACTGCTAGAGCTTGTACAGGAATTCAGTAAAGTGTCAGGATATAAAATCAATGCACAGAAATCAG